>BKCP01006117.1:386215-397677 GCA_008636005.1 Striga asiatica
CATGTCTCATCAACAAAAACCCAAACATGTAAGTACTCTCTCTACACGCACACACATTTTTAATATATTAAAAGAATGCACGTGATATTGTTGCTTTGTTTTACTTAAACTTATTTTTATTATTAGATTTATATTTAATAGTGTAATATAATTTTCTTTCCATGTGTATAACCAAAAATGGTGTATTTCAAGATAAACAATAATAAATGTATTGAATAATTAAATATAATATCTATTAATATTAACATAACTTTGTGATAAATAAAATCTATGATCTCTGGAGGGCGCCTATCTTTTGACTATTGTCAATTAATCTCTTCAATCTCTGATTAAATAATAAAACACTGGGTTGAAAATCTAAACTACAATAAATATTTATATTTGTGAAATTTTAAATGCTAAAGAAATCTATGTCGTCTTTAATTTTGCTATTTACTGATATCATTATAATTGCCGTCATAATGTAGTTTTTAATGTCTTCCTTTCGCGTCATACTCTTAGAAAAATAATTTGAACTTGTTATAACTATTATTTGTAAATGTTATTTTTTTATTGTTGATTGAAAACTAACCAACTATGTTTGAATGTTTCGTTCTCTATTAATTTGATTGTAAGTGATTGGAAATTTAATTATATTTGCAAGTATAATATTCCATAATACTTAGATATATATTTTCTCTTTGGATATAATGACATAAGAGATAAGTTAATATTTAAAAATTCCTTTAAAGTCCTAATTACTTATGAAAAAATACTTGAAAAAGATAGGAACAGTAGCATCCTTGATTGATCAAAGATTGTCCAAGATAAATTATTTTTGTACCTCCTAACATTTACATTCATGCATTATCATTTTTGTTCATGGACTTTCAAGACTATCTTAAATGTGGGAAAATAAATAATTCCAATTTAATTGAATTATAAAATGATGATTATTTCATATTTTATTTTTATCTTAATATTATTTTTATATTTTCGTCAATATTTATATATAGTTTATTTTCCCTACTTATGAGAAGTGATTTGAAAAACTTAATTTATTCATGATTTTATAAATAAGATTGGCTAATGATGACAACAATTTTAAAGTAAATGTACTATCTATTTCTGTTTAGTTGATTCTAATTCTAACTTTTCTAATAAGTACATGTATTTTGAAATTCAAAATTTAAAATCGAGTTTTAATTATTTTATTTTATTTTTTACAATTACTCTTATTTTTATGTATATTACAATTAAAGTAAATGGTAGATTAATTTATGTAACACATATTATCATAAAGAACATATATACTATAGATACTATTCATACGTAAGATTAAATCATATTGTGCATATTGTTTTAGTGAATAATTTAATCAAATTATTTCTATTATGATTATATATTCTACACTTAACGAATAACTTTTTTCCACAGAAATTTAACATTTTGTATGTTGAAGAATTATTATTGATTCAATTATTCTTATACATAAGCATGTTCACTTAATTGTTCCTCTTTAATTTTTTAATACTGTAACAAAAAATCTCTATAGTAAACAATATGATATTTGAAAATTAGAGATGATACTTTCATTGGTGCATTACATATTTTACACTAATGAAATAAAACATATTTTATTACAAAATCTTATAGTAAATTTTTTTTCTGACACTTAAAAACTACCTAAAAAATCAAAAATTGAAACCTATCGTCACATGTAGATCTGTTCTAAATAATATAATTCATAATAAATTATTTATTTAAAATCTGTAATTTTGCGTAGATAATCTTTTTGTATATGTAAAAACTTAAAAATAAGGAATTGCATTAATAACCTTAAAACTTATGTTTAGTAAAGACATTCTTGACAATTCAAAAGTTTTAATAAACTACCATTCCTTTTAAGAGAGTCATAGATAAGCGCAATATTAAGTTTACATTTTGATTACAATACTCCTTTGCAGATACATTGATATATCAGGCAACCCCAACCTGTGCACCCCATTTACTTCCCGAAAGGCCTGTTACAAAATATGCAAGAAGTCTCAGAGTCCCTCTCCGTGTTAGGACTTACGGTGCTTTCTCATGATATGCCGGAATACTGTAACTTTGTCGAATAAATGTAACTTTGTCGCTCCTCGTTGTAATACTGTCTCATGTTATAAGACTAAAAAAATAAACATATGAATAAATTTCTTGGTGTCATAATTTAGGCTTATTGGTACCACCTAGTTTATAACTCAACAAATATAGCAACAATATTGCATTTAAATCCTACAAAACTGCAAAATTTCATTAGTAGTGATATAGACACCACCTATCCTAACCTAGAATTTAGGGATTTGAAAATTATTAATATAAAGTTTCTAATAATTCTAAAACAATTATCTGAATCTGTTGGACTTGAACATCACCATGATAAACTTGAAGAAAACAATGAACTCAAAGAATAAAGAAAGCTGCGCAAATGATTGTGATTTGATAGAAATCGTTCACCCCAATCTGTTTACAAGGAAGCTATATATATAGCCAACTAAGAAAGACCTAGATCCTTTAAGGATAATGACTACCTAATGATGAGCTGTAGCTACAAGCCAAACATCCTAACAAACTCAAAAGATGCCAAAACAAAGGAGAGAGAGAGTGTGGTACTACACTGCACACTCGTACGTGCATGAAGAGTGCATGTGGGAAAAATTAACTTAAAGACAAATGATTAAGAAGATGTTATGAGTTAAAAGTGATTAATGAGTAATATCTAACAGTCCCCCCTCAATTCGAGCGAGCTAAGAGGAACAACTTTCAACTTGTTGCGCATGCGAGAGAAGAATTGGCCCGTAAGTGGTTTGGTGAAAGGATCAGCGGCTTGGTCAATGGCTGGAATATGGAGGACTGAAATGAACTTGTTGAGAACCTTTTCACGTATGAAATGAAGGTCAACTTCAATATGCTTTGTCCTTCCTTGTATCACGGGGTTGCAGGCCATAAAAACCGTGCTAAGGTTGTCAACCCAAATAGTAGGAGGAGGAAGCTTCCGAAGATGAAGCTCATGAAGAAGGATCTTGATCCAAATAACCTCTGAAACTGCACTTCCTAAGCTTCTATACTCAGCCTCAGTACTACTTCGAGAAACAGTGTGTTGCTTTCTTAAACTCCATGAGATGAGATTATGGCCAATGAAGACACAATGTCCTGAAGTGGACTTCCTATCATCGGGATCTGAAGCCCAATCGGAGTCAGAGAAGGCTGAGAGGTGGAGGTGTGGTGACCTGACAAAGGAAAGACCATAATCAGCAGTGCCTGCAAGATACCTAAGCAGCCTTTTCATAGCTTTCCAGTGTGGTTCAAGTGGAGATTGCATGAACTGGCTCAGTTTGTTGACTGCATAGGTGATGTCAGGGCGTGTGATGGTCAAGTATTGAAGACTGCCAATGAGCTGCCTATATTGGTAAGGGTCTGGTAGAGGATTGCCATTGAACTTGGACAGGCCAGGTGAACTCGGTGAAGAATTTGGGTAATGTAACTTTGTTGTGTAAGTAACAAACCACTTTTTGTGTGGTGAATCTCCATACCTAGAAAGTGATGTAAGTCTCCCAAATCTTTCAAAGAAAATGCCTTGGATAGAGAACATATAATGGCTGCAATGAGAGAAGTGGAACTCCCTGTGATCAAAATGTCATCTACATAAACAAGGATATAGATGATATGAGAGGTTGAAGCTTGAAAGAAAAGAGAAGTGTCAGCAAGAGATTGCTTGAAACCCAGTGCAATGAGAACATGAGTAAGCTTATCAAACCAGGTCTTAGATGCTTGCTTAAGACCATAAATTGACTTGTGAAGTCTGCAGCCATGTCCAATATGTTTTTGTGTCTCAAAACCTGGTGGCTCCTCCATAAAAATTTCAGTGGATGGGTCAAATTCACCATTCAAGAAAGCATTGTCTACATCTATTTGTTTAATTTGCCAGCCTTTGGCCAAAGCAATGGAGAGAATTAACCTGATTGTCACTGGTTTAATAACTGGATTGAAAACTTCATTGAAGTCCACACCTGCTACTTGAGTATAGCCTTTGGCTACAAGCCTTGCCTTGTATCTAGAGATGGTGCCATCTGCATTATGTTTTACCTTGAATACCCATCTACACCCAATAGGTTTTCTGTCAGGTGGCAAAGGGACAACAGTCCAAGTTTTGTTTTTGAGGAGGGCCTGATATTCAGTCTCCATAGCTTGTCTCTAATGTGGAGTGGAAAGAGCTTCCTCCAGAGAGCTTGGTTCTTCTGTGATGAGAGAAGAGGCATATACCTTAGGTTTGAAGATGCCCCTTTTGGATCTTGTCACCATATGATGAACTGATTGATCTGAGAGATGATTGGCTGGTTGTGGTGTATCAGGGCTGGAAACCTCATTGTTGACAGAGACAGCATGTGATGGGTGTGGTAAGGGTGAGGTTGTATGTTGTGTATGATGAGAATGAGAATGGGAAGGAGAAGAAGAATGTGTTGGTGATGTGTGATGAGGAGTGTGGGAGACAGAATGAGGTGTGTCTTCATTTAGGGTCTGTGATGGTTCATTTAGTGTCTGTGATGGTGCATTTGGTGGCTGTGATGATGATGGAAAAACATGCAAGGGTGGTAGATTAGAAAATTCAGAATTATCATAATGTTGCTCAATTTGCCTTGAAAATTCAGTTTCCTTATAAGGATAACAAGTTTCATCAAAAACCACATTCCTAGAAACAATGATTTTATCATTTAACAGGACCTTATAACCCTTAAACTGAGAGTTGTACCCTAAAAACACCCCTGGTGTGGACCTTAAGTCTAGTTTATCCTTGGCATAAGGTCTCAAATGAGGAAAACACCTGCAGCCAAAAACTCTAAGGTGCTTATAATTGGGAATTAGACCATAAAGTCTGTTATAGGGAGATTGGAAAGAAATGGTTTTGTTAGGTATTCTGTTGATGAGATAAACTGCTGTGGAGAAGGCTTGTTCCCAAAACTTCTTAGGAACATTCGAGACAGACATCATACTCAGAGAAACCTCTATAAGTTGCCTATGTTTTCTCTCAACTAATCCATTTTGTTGGGGAGTGTATGGACATGAGATTCTGTGATGAATTCCCTTTTCTGAAAATAAAGTGGATAAAGGCTTGAATTCAGTGCCACCATCACTTTGAATTGCCTTAATCTTGTTATTCAACTGATTTTCAACCAAATTTTGAAAATGAACAAAGGCTTTATAAGTTTCAGATTTCTGTTTGAGAAAGTATAACCAGGTAAACTTGGTATAATCATCAACAAAGGCTACATAATAAGAGGCTCCTGAGGTTGATTTAATAGGGGCTGGTCCCCAAAGGTCAGTATGTATAAGCTCAAGAGGTTTTTCAGTGCTGTGAATGGAAGTAGAGAAAGGTAAAACATGAGATTTTGCTTGTAAGCAATCTGAACAAAGAACAGTTTTATTATAAGCATATGGCATATTACAAGCATCAAGTGCCTTTCTGGTAACATCAAAGGATGGGTGCCCTAACCTCCTATGCCATAACTCTAGATTCTTAACAGAACTAGCTACATAACTAAACTTCTTGTCACATCTCTCCTTCTCATTCAAAGACTGAAACACAGAAACCTTAGGATCCTTCATTCTCATCTTGAAAGTGTATAATCCATCTTTAAGAATTCCCTTGAGAAGAGGTGTTCCTGTTTGCTGGTCCTTCACAACACAAAAAGTGGCAAAGAATTCAAAGAAAACATGATTATCTTTGGCAAACTGAGCAACACTAATCAAATTCTTAGCTATTTCAGGAACATGAAGAAGGTTATTTAATTTGAAAGTATTCTGTGAGTTTGTGAGTAGTGTTTTACCAACATGAGATATATCCAATCCTGATCCATTACCAATCTGAAGTTTGTTGTTTCCAGTGTAATCAGAAGCCACACTCAAATTGGAAAAATCATTGGTTATGTGATGAGAAGCTCCTGAATCTGGGAACCAATCACTCTCACTTTGACTGCTTCCTGTTGCATACATGGCTGAGGTTTGTCCAATGCTCCTGTTGTCATTAAAGCTCCTCTGATTTGTGTTACTGGGAACAAACTCAGTGTTGAATCTATTGTAGCACTTATCAGCTGTGTGATTGGTGTACCCACAGATTTGGCATTGGACTTTATTTTGGAAATTTCTTCCACCTCTTCCTCTTCCACCTCTACCTCTGCCTCTGTAATTTCCTCTTCCCCTTTGATTGCTGAAGCTTTGTTGAGGTTTGTTGGTCTGAGAAGCCATATTTGCAGAAGGTAAGTTGACATTTTCTGAAATTACTGCAGCTGCCTCAAGCCTGCTCTCATAAGTGAGCAAAAGGGACATGACATCCACCATAGTAAGATTCTCTGGTCTGGCATTGATGCTCACCACTACAGCATCATACTCTGAACTCAAACCACTTAGAATGTGCATAATTTGGTCTTTCTCTGAAATGATATGGCCTCCTGCTGCTAAGGTGTCACAGCATACCTTGATCTTGTTCACATATTCCCTTATGCTGAGATTTCCTTTCTTGAGGTTTTGAAGTTGGATTCTGTAGTGCATTGTCCTTGCTTTGGATCTTGTCGAAAAGGATGCTTCAAGGGCTTTCCAGATCTCATGGGAACTGTTCAATCCAATCACCGAGATTAAGATGGACTCTGATAGAGATGAGAGTATCCATGAGGCCAAGAGCTGGTCTTGCCTCTGCCAGCTGACATAGCTTGGATTTGTTTGAAGAAGTCCCTCCTCTGGTCCTGGGATAAATCTGGTGGGTTGAACATCAGATCCATCGAGAAAACCCTCTAATCCATATCCTCTTACTGTTGTGAGGACTTGCTGCCGCCATAGAAGGTGATTCTCATCTGAAAGCTTGATACAGAGGAGTTGGTTATGGAGAGCTACAGGTTGGGGAGAAGATGTTGGGTGGATATTTAGAGAGGTAGAGGATGTTTCTGCCATGGCTCGAGAAACAGGAATAGTGGTGATCTATCCCTGCTCTGATACCATGTTGGACTTGAACATCACCATGATAAACGTGAAGAAAACAATGAACTCAAAGAATAAAGAAAGCTGCGCAAATGATCGTGATTTGATAGAAATCGTTCACCCCAATCTGTTTACAAGGAAGCTATATATATAGCCAACTAAGAAAGACCTAGATCCTTTAAGGATAATGACTTCCTAATGATGAGCTGTAGCTACAAGCCAAACATCCTAACAAACTCAAAAGATGCCAAAACAAAGGAGAGAGAGAGTGTGGTACTACACTGCACACTAGTACGTGCATGAAGAGTGCATGTGGGAAAAATTAACTTAAAGACAAATGATTAAGAAGATGTTATGAGTTAAAAGTGATTAATGAATAATATCTAACAGAATCCACGATACTCCGTTGACAGCGCAATGCAGAATGCCAAGATAACTTTTGAATATTGTTGTACTTAAATTTTTTGAAGTCGTCAGTTTATCATTTGAGGTGTATATAATCATACTCTTTATTGGGCCTACACCATCACGAGCCCAGAATTTAAGATGAAGTATCGGAAGACACGCACCAGCACACAAATTCAATGTCGATCTTTTTCCCATTCAAGTGTCGATCCCTGAACTGATGCTGGAGTGTTGACCTACCAAACCAGTCGAAACAAAAACTTAAAAAGTATTTGCGAAATATTTTTACTGCCCACAAGTGTACGGTGCAGCTATAGTAAGCGGCGAGTAAGGTCATATTCTACAGAGATTGTCGTTAAAGTAATTAATTATGAAAATACAGACGATCAAAAATATTATTTTTACTAAAGCAAATTGGGATGAAGTTCTAAATCTAAATTAATGAATAATGGTAAATTAATTTTAAAAACCAATGAAGGCTTGTCCTAAAATATGAATAAATGAATGAGACAGTTAAATTCTAGGCTAAGTTTTTCTCGAATTTATTCTACAAAATATTTTCTATTCATTAAAATCTTGTTTAACTCTACCAATCGTAGGGATAATCACGAAATTAATCTAATATCTCACTCAAGCAAGTTAAATCACTGATATATCTCATCTTTGTCTCAAAGATGAACAATTAACTCTCTTAGTTCCTCTTATTCTAATGTGATACAAAAATTAGTAATTTATAAAATGTTACAAGATCTATTTACCAAATGTCATAGGGTGATCGATTTGGGTCTATAAATGGGGTGAGAAAATACATAAAACTCCGCAACAACAACTTATCCTTTTTATATCATTTGTATTTTCTGTAAGTTGGAGAGGATGATGGACAAAATTGGAGTGGTGTTATGGTTGATCTTCATTGTGAACCCTTTTAAAGGTGTCCATAGTAATACTGAAGGTATGTAATCCTTTTATGTTATAATGTATTAGATTGTTTCTGGTAAACACATAAGTTGGCATGTATATATGTATATATTTAGTTATATAATAATTAATTTGTATTCAAATAAATTTGTTTCCATAAAATAATAATAATAATAATAATAATAATAATAATAATAATAATAATAATAATAGACTTTTTAAATGAATTAAGTTATCAGCTATCAACTAAATCTAAAAGCTCAAAAGAAGTGCAATACTTTCTTTTAGCATAAATGTGCAATTGAATAATATTTGGTAAGAATAATTGCTGTCTGAAATTCCAATGGTTTTATTTGATAGGTGACTCCTTATATAAACTTAGGCAAAGCTTAAAGGATCCGAGAGGTGCAATGTCGAGCTGGGACCCTACACTTGTCAATCCTTGTACATGGGAGCATATCACCTGCGTGAATAATGCTGTCACAAGAATGTAAGCACACGACTTAGTATATATATTTATCTTCCCGTTTTTATATTTCCTGTTAACTGCATCAATTATACTTGAGTTGACTCAAGTGTTAATTGCATCTATTACCGGAAGACTAAATAATGATAATTCTCTTTCGTGGATTTACTACTCTCCTCCTATGTCCTATGTGTTTTTGTATATAGTGTTGGAAGCAAACACACAGGTTACACAGGTTGAGGATCCTACGCCATCATATGGTTACGAGGGAATGTTTGGTGGTGAGGGTACATGGACTACGCATGCCGGTAATTTTGGTGAAGGGACGAGTAATTTCGGCGAAGGGACGACTAATTTCGGCGAAGGAACGAGCTTTACCATGAGAGGACCAGACATTGAGGAAGAAATTGTTGGAGATGAAGATTTCATTCCCGGTGAAGACGATTTCACGGATGAGACCTCGAAAACCGAATCGGACAGATCAATTAATGAGGAGAGCGAACAAGAATTCATTAAAGAACACCCCTTTCCAAATGAAGGCCTCTATGATTATCGCGAGATGGGTGAGTGGGACTCGTCGTGTGTAGACAGGGACGAGTATGCCTTGCCAGTCTGGGATGGGCGTGCCGACACTATCCGTTTGGGTACAGTTTTTCGTACTAAGGAAGAAGCCCGGACTGGTATTATGGCCTAAAATGTTGAGAATCTTAGGGCGGTCCGGACAAAAGATTCCAACAAGAAGTCGTTCAAAGTTGTGTGCAGATCAGCTGAAGTTGTACCATGTATATGGAAGTCTCGGGTGAGTCTTAACAAACGGGATCACGACATGTGGGAGGTAACCGAATGGACCAATAGCCACACTTGCATGCAGATGTTCGAGAAAAATGACCACAAGAATGTGACCGCCACCATGATCTCAAATCTTCTGTTGGCTAAGATTCAGAAGTAGGTGACCTACAGTGTGAAAATGGTCCAGGCCGACGTAAAAAGTGCCTGAGGCGTCGATGTCAGCTACAAGAAGGCGTGGCACGGGAGAAAAAAAGCCATTGATCGTCTGCATGGCACGTGGGAATCGAACTTCGCACAACTCCCCCAGTAAGCAAAAATTAATTATAAACGTATTTACATGTTGTTTGTAACTATATTTATTTATTTATTTATGGTTAACTTTTATAATTTGCAGGTTTTTCGCCGCCCTTCAAAAGGCGAATCCCGGTACAATCGTTGAGTGGGAATGGCAGGGTGGGGAAATTGCGAAGCAATCTCGAGACAGAGAATTCAGATTTGTCTTCTGGGCGTTCGGCCACGCCATTCAAACTTTCCTTCGTCGCCCGCCGATTACTAGCATCGACGGCACGCACCTGCGAGGTTCGTACAAGGGGAAACTACTTGTTAATTGCAAATTAATATTTTATTTTCTAATTTACAATAGAGTCTGATAGAAAAACATATGTCCAACTGAGCAGGTTCGTACAAGGGAAAGCTGCTTGTTGCCATAGCACAGACCGCGAATAAGCGTCTATTGCCAGTCGCGTATGTGATTGTGGACGAAGAAAGCACGGCTAGCTGGTCCTTTTTCCTAACACATCTGCACCATCATGTCGTCCCCGACAGACCGATATGTCTTCTTTCCGACAGGGACAACGGCATATTGAGTGCCGTTGAATTACTGGAGACTTGGCACGAACCCCATGCATTTCATCGGATATGCCTTCGACACCTCCGAAGCAACGTGTTTTCAAGGTACCAGAATAAGAAAGTCTGGGGTTTGTGTTGGAGGTTGGGTTCACTGTGTTCTCGCAGCAAATTTGAGCAGAGTCGACAGGAACTCCATGAATGTAACCCGGACGCATACGATTACCTTTTAAAAATTCCTCTGGAAAAGTGAACCCTGTACAAAGATGGAGGACAGTAAGAATATTCAATGACCAGTAGGACTCTGAGCAGAGGGGTACATTGAGTGGTATCGCAGTAGGACTGTGAGACTATTCAATGACCCCAACAACTACTCGGCGATCTCACAGGACGGCGGGTTTCAGCCATATGCCGACCGGGAGAAGTGTCAAGTAAGTGTCTGCTAATTTGTGATTTTTATTATTATTATTATTATTATTATTGAAGTAATTATTATTATTATTATTATTTAATATTTGATAGTTATTTGAATTTTATTTTGCAGAATTCGGGTACGGAGGGGGCGTATAACATGCTATCGAACATTGAAGACATTGATACGCTACCTCCCCGAGCGCAGTCACAGTTCCAGCAAGCCCAGGAACTTCTGTACGCTTCTCTGACTGTTGGGGGTCAGTCGGTCACACAAGGGGCGTCATCGGAGCAAATTCTATCTCAAAAGGAGTATGCCCCACCCCAGCATACACAGTCCCAGCGGGCGAGGCATAGACCGGCGCCCCACATTGGTGGAGGGAGAAGACGCCGTGACCGCGAACCCGCCCGGAATGAAGAAGACGAAGAAGGTGAGATTTTTTTATTTAACTACAAATATATTTTTTTTTTCAATTAATACTACAATAACAAAAAAAAAAATCACCAATTCTTTTATAAAATAACTCTCCAAAACCCTAATTCTCATAGTCCAACCATACAATACAAATCATCCAATTTTCACAAAAATTCTCAACATACACCGAAACCCATCATCCAAGAACAATGTATAATCATT
>BKCP01006128.1:0-18256 GCA_008636005.1 Striga asiatica
ACGGGTGTTGTATTTATACGATAAATACTTACTTTAAAAATTTTAAATTCCGCTGCGTACAGCCCGTACGGTACTAGCGAACCCAACAAAAGGGACGTTGAATAGACCACAAAAATTAGTGTGAATAAGTTATAAGATTTTAATGCTTCTCCTGGCAGATCTCTTTAATGTATGCTAGTTTGCTTTTCTTTAATTCATTTTATACATACATCTTGATCACTAAAATCCAAATGAAAAATGGTTTCATTATTCACTATTCTCAAAACTTTTCTTTGGATATGTGGCCATAATCTTTAATGTCATAAGAGAGTAGAATTTTAATTATGTGCACTACGTTTAACCTCAAAATAAATATGAGATGCATAAGTAGTTGCACAGAACCAAGCCACCAAGTATTATTGGGAATCTTTAAAAAAAATTTGATACACAACATACAAAAAATTAATGTATGTCTTTCTTTTCGAATCAAGATTTTATTTCGGGCAATCTTCCCTAAGGTGGCCTAACTTTTTACAGAAATAATACCTCATTTCTTTAATGATTGGACCTTCAAAAACTTCAAGTAAGCCAATCTCCTTTTATTTGCCTTTATTTCTCATTTTATCTTACTATTATTGGCTCTACATGAGATATAAAGTGAATCGACTCTTCTTTCATCTCATTTATTCTCACCTCTTCCTGCACGCATAGCCTTAATTTGCTTACAATCTCATTTATCTTTAATGGTGTTATAGTTCACCTAGGATTGGTCAAACTTGACAGGTAGGTAGTTCATGATGAATAGAACCATAAATGAGTCTATCACATTCATTCTCATGTTTGTAAGTTTAGCTTATATGTTGAACATGTGGGTCACGAGATCATGAATTGAACAGAATCAGTCAAACTTTTATAGTGGAGAGCACATACATGAAACTTCCCACAATAGACTTTTTCCGTAACTTTAAATGGAGATAGTTCCTTGATTTTTATTTAGGAATTCTTTTGTATTATTAGCCTTAATGTTATCCGCCTTGATTAACTTCATAAAATTCAAACACAACCTATTTGATCGCACACATACCCTACGTAGAGTTACCTCAACTTCGGAGCTCTCATCAGTAATAGTTGTGAGAACTTCTTCAGTAATTAGAGTCATACCCAAATTCATTGAACCCAATTGAAATTGGATATGCTTATACCATTCATTGAAGTTCAGCCATTTGAATTTTTTGTTAACTATAATACAGTATGGATAACCAAATTTTGAACGTTGCAAACTTTAATACATGCTAATAGTTAAGCTTTGAGAGACAATTAATGGATTCATAAATCTTTTGAATTATATATTTAAATATACCTTTGGGCAAATACTTAAATATATAATATACTTGATTGATGCCTAAGTGGAAAGATCTTTAATAGAAATTACAAGAATTGTGATTAACTAGTGGTTATCTTTGGACAAACACACTAATTAACCTAACTTTAATATAATTTCTCTTTTATATATTAATCTTTGATAGAGATTATACAAACTTCAGTCAACTAGCGGTTATTTTTGGACAAACATGCTAATTAACATCCCTTTAAGTGTAACTTCTTTATTAAATATTAATCCTTAATAGAAATTATATAAATTTTGATCAATTAGAGGTTATCTTTGGACAAACACACTAATTGACCTAACAGGAATTATAATTTCTCTTTTAATTGTCATAACTATAAACACATGGCACACCTTTGGGTGTCCTCCTGGTTTATAATCAATGACATCAATTATTCAAATATATAATTTGAGAAACATTAATAAGACATCCTTTTATATTTGAATAATCGATACTTTAATCTAATTTAATTATCTACTCCATAAATTAAACTAGGTCACTTTGGTGACTAACTAGTTTTCTTACATAGATAATATAATTAGAAAATATTTTATTTGATTGTATGTTATGAGATTATTTAAACTATTATTAATCTCTACCAAGAAATCCATTCACTTGCATGCAATTCTCGGTAAACAATTTCCAATCCAAAAAGCATACAAAAGGCAGTTATTTGATGGTTATTATAGCAGGCAAACAAATAATTCCCAACCAAGAATATACCAATCCAATTAGAACAAAAATTAATCCATCTGTGGCAAGTAATACGTACGCATATGCTATGATTCATTGACAAATATTTCACATGATCAATGAATTGGACACCAATGAAGCTTTACGGAATTCAAGCCACAAAACATTTCAAGCAAATATATGTTGAAATTAATATGCTCATACAACCACCATAAATATGCGCACGCATAAAATAATATGCTCTTACAGTTTTGAATCCATTACTCATATTTAATTAATTCAGTCGCATATAATAACTATAAGACGTACGCAAAGTCCTAGGCAGAATTAATTAATTCACCTTTATAAAACTTTAATTGGCAAGATAATTATGCACAAACACATTCTCTGATACCACATGTAAGAAAATTAACGGGCATACTCATAACTATTAAGCGGAATTGAATAAACCCTACGCATGTAATTCTATCAATTCATAGAATATGGATCTTTGCATAAATTAAATTGCACATAGAACTTACAAGAATCCAGCTTATAGTCCTTCCCTGTTTTCTTGATCTATGATGTTGATCTGCGATCTCTTCGTCCTCGTGATGTCATGGATCTATCTTTCTCATAATTTTCAATGATGGATTCCCTTTGCCTATGAATTGTTTCTCTCTCCCGCTTCTCTCGTCTTTTCATAAAGCCCTTGATGTTGAGAACTTTATTTGCGTATGAAATGGGAGAGAGGTGCATGTAGTATATATAGGAGGAATCCTACAAACCTATTCCTACTAACATTCCCCATGTTCTAACCTAACTTACTGTCCAAGTCAAACATCACAAATTGGACTCTTTTATATTAGAACATTAATAATCCATTAAATACATATTCATCTTAATTAAGTTTGACTATTAATTCAATTAGGTCCAATTAATTTATATGGTCCACAATAATAGAATAATATATAAAATATTATTACATTCAATGATTGTACGGGGTCTTATGATTGTATCCATCTTTATCCTAGTCTCGCATGATTTCGGTCGGTGGTGGGTTGATTCTCTTTATTCGCGTCTTGAAAGGACAATTAAAATGTGCAATTTGACTGCTACTTTCTCAAGAATACAAAAATAAATGGTTATTACCATCACCTTTGTTTCGTAAGGTCGACCTTATTCTTTAAGGCACTCTGCAGATACATCCAAATCCCATTAGCTCTGCTTCGAAATACCAGTGGTGCACAAGACAAATGATATCACGAGTTAGAAATGCAAGTTCCAGAAGAAGTAATTACAAGTATATTCATAAATCACAATTTATTCAATCTACGCAATAAATGAAATTTCTCTATATTTATTTAATGTGTAAAAGAATTTGAATTGGAAACGAATTTTGCATGTGGGGAAGGTTTCGTTGAGGGATCGGGGGTTGCTTAACAGCAGTATCTTGTTAAGAGCACCCACAATGCATTATGTCCAAATTTTACATATGTGGCATATAAATTGATTTAAGTCCTTAATGACATGGACAAACCCAAGTAAATAAAATCCAAAAGATATTAAGTGTTGATAATGAAATGGACTTCACTCAGGGTCCTTCAATTCAGATGGTCTCCGTACCTGCAAGAATCCAACGCCGGGGAGGGGAGTACCGGCGTCGGGCCTCCGATGCCTAAGTCAACACTCGCTCCAAATCAAGAGTGCAAAATGATAGTGTAGTAGTGAATGTAGAGAGAATGATGTTTTGAGATACCTTAGCACCCTTTTTATAGGGAAATTGTATCTTAGTGCCCAAATTAAACTTGATCAATACCATTATGCCATGTGTAGGCTTATTCTCTAATATATTCCTTCTTATCCATTAAAATCGGTATAATATAATATCATATATCAAGTGCAAAAATAAAATACTTATCGACTGGCCCGTTGATTTAGAACCGGAGGAATATTCCTTCTTTTTTAATAATATTGCCAGAGTTGGTTCACCTTGAACCGATGGACCAGTTCTGAACCGTAAACCTCCGGTTCATTGAACCGCACAGTATATATTTGTCGGGCATGTTCAGGTTGACCACAAGGCGGTTCGAAAACTGCCCGGACCAGAATGGACCAGTTCTGAACCGTAAACCTCCGATTTATTGAACCGCACAGTATATATTTGTCGGGCCTGTTCAGGTTGACCACAAGGCGGCTCGAAAACTGCCCGGACCAGAAACTAGCCACGTCTACATTTATAACGTAGAAGCCCATTCCCCGAGAAAAAAATAGTTCTCCGCAATCAAATGAGCAAATTTGACTCCACGAAAAAACCCCCCCAATTCGGTTTAGTAGGGTTTTAGGACCAACCTTCAGGCCAGAATTCATGAGAAATACCCAGCATCGGATACGCAAGCTATACACATAGCCTGTATCTATAGTTAGACAGAGAGATGGACAAGCAAATTCTGACCCTTGACAAAGGCACCCGATGCACGGCTTGGAATTATAGTGGCCAGAGACTTATTGCAGGCCTGGCTGACGGCTCCTTGGTCACATATGACTCTGCGGATCCAGCTTCTTCCGTTTTTACTTGTACCTCCAGATTTAAGGTCGTATTTTTTTCCTTCTCTTCAGCTCTTTCATATTCATTTTGAGATGCATTTGGAATGGCATTTCCTTAGATGTGTGTGGTGTTTGGTGAAAGGGCTCGGGGGTGTGACTTGTTCATTTGATATGAAGAACTGTTTTAAGGATGTTTCTGGCTTTATGCATGTGTTGCTTATGGAATGTTGAGNTGAGAACAGCATCGTGAAAGTTGTGTGGATCCCACCGGAATATGGAGATGCAGTTGCTTGCATTAGTGCCGATGGGAATCTGTCTTTGTGGGAGGAGGTCTCGGAAGGTTTTTTGTGAATTTACTTGTTTGTATTCTGTAATCATCTTTATATTTTGGGCTAAGAATCGACAACTATTTGATTTTACCATATCTTGGAGACGATGCACTTTTTCCTAATTGTGTTCTAGCTTGTTGTGGATACTTTGTTGCTGCCTTTTGTGTTGAAGTGTTAAAGAGTAAAATAACTTATATTTGTTCTGTTCATCCATTAGAATCCAAGGGTTGTCACTGGAAGATGTGCAAATGCTTTGATAATGGTACTAGGCAGGTTCTTGATGTTCAATTCGGAGATGGTCAGACATGTCTGAAATTGGTTAGTCTTCCTATTACTTGCTTTGGATAGGCATTATGTTGTGCTGTATCTCTTTTGCTGAAATCTTAGTGAAATATGAAAACAAAAGGTATGTGGCGCATGATTGTATTATTAATTTAACATAGAAAACTTAGACCGATATATATTCTATTGAATGTAGTAAATACCCATTTAGTTTGTCGGGGTATGCCTTGCTGTTGCTGATGAATACTTTTTCGGTCATGGGTGAACATATAGATACTCAGTGAAATTTAGTGTTAATCATTTTCTGCTATCAATCAACACTACTAAACGGAAGGCTAATTGTGGTAAATATGTGGAAAATTGAAACATTAGCCCAACTTAATCTATTCAATTTATATTTCATATTCATGATCTACTCCGTAAATTTTCATACATAGACAAAAGAAAGTTTCAAATCTTTACTCATCTCTAAGTTCAATAAGTTTCGAATTCAATAATAGAGGTACATCTTGTGGCTTTTATTAGAAGTCCTAAAGCATCAGATATTCAGACGTTTTCCTTTTTCTTTGGTTTTGAATTCTTAAACAATTTTCTTAAAAATCCATGATGATAGGTAGTTGTCGTATCCCTGACGACAAGCTAATGCAGAAAATTTCTCATTGTTGATGTGTGAAACTTTTATGCTTGGAAGGAAAGAAGGGGGCATCCATAAACTGAGATGGTACCTGATATAATCTTCCTAAAATAAACCTCCTATTTTATTCTCTTGCACTGCGAAAGTAAGCTTTGCAAGTCAGTAATGAGGTACATTTAGATGAACCCTGGTATCTGTACGCAAGTAGAAGAACAGTGTTTGTGATGTGATTTGAGTGTCTTTATTTTTACATCTTTTTTTGTTTTTAAGAGAATAAAATGTTATACTGATAAGGTTCGAGATGAATCTCAAGCATAAAAATGTGGAACAGTATGATGATGTAGAATTTGAAGCAAAGTATATTTTCAGGCTTGCTGAAAGTTTAATAAAGAAGTATAAAAACTCTACGTTGTCCCTAAGTTGTCGTGTTGAGCTTTCTGAAATGTACCTGGAAGTAAAAAGGGAACCATCCACAAGTTGAGATGTTACCTGATACAATCTTCCTCAAATATCTCAGATAGTTATTCATATAAGTATTCTCTGGCATTGCACTGGTAATAACTGCAAGTCAGTGATGTGATACGGGAACTCTGTACAAAAGTAGAAGAATGATTTTTTTTATGTGGATAGAGTATACTTAGTTATGCATCTTTTTTCACTGTACGGCAAGATAAAAGTAATAAACTGAAAAAATGTGAGAGATGTTACAAGCAACTAGGTACGGTAAAACAAAAAAAAAAAAAAATATATCAAGCATCTTTACGCTATTCATGATGTATTTGACCTAAAGTGTCAAAATTTTCCCAATGAAAGATCTTCAGAAGCTTTGCATACACTACTGAAAATTCAAGCATCACTGCAAAAAGGTTCTGTTCAGCATTTCACTGGTCTATAAGTTGTCAAGTTGAGTAGGGGACATTTCCTGTAACTTTCAGAAAGATGTTTCACAGTAACTATTGCTTTCGATTTAGGTGTATGTTTGTGCTCTTGTACTACCATAAACTTTCTTAAAACCTGTGCGTTCACATCAATACATTCTAACTACTGTGTGTTCAACATCCACTATGTTTGTAAAAACATTCCAAGCATTTAAGTGGTTTAATTTTTGTTTGCTTTATTTAACTTCTTGTGTTCTGTTCTACTTATCCATGTCATTTTTTTGCTTATTTTCGTTTTGTCAAGTGCTCAGTTGGTGAGAATGTAAAGTATTAGTGCTATCCGTACTATTTAGTTATCCGGAGCCACTTCCAAAACAAACATGAAACTTATGCATTATCTTGATTAGATGAGTATGTTATTGATGCTAATTGTTCCTGAATTTTCATCAATGTAGGTAGCTGCATATTCAGATGGGCACATAGAAATCTATGAGCTGCTAGATATGCTTGAACTGGAGAAATGGCAACTTCAGGTTTTTGTTGTTATCAGCAGTTTTATTATGTGAAATATTCTTTTGCCAGGAATATTCCTTCTCCATTGAACTTTTTGATTGCGAACAAAGCTTTTTCATACATAGAGTGAACATGTTAAGTGTTAATTGATGTGTATATTGTCTTCAAAATTTCCTCCCATTGCTTGGCGTATGATGATGTTGGAATCTATAAGATATTGTAGCTTAATCTAGCCGCAAGTGTTGGTTAAAATAATGATAAATTTACAATCTATAAGATCCAACTCAAGGATTTTTCATGATCTTGCTAACATTATCAATATCCTCATTTTTAAAGGACACTTGTAAGCTTCAGGTTATTTGTGAAGCTCATATTTTATTTCCCATTACTTTTTCCAAATATAGATCTCCTCATAAAATACATTATGTTGCATCTGATGGAAGGACTAGGTCTAAAATTTCAAATGAATCCATGTAGGCAACAACAACAACAACATACCCAGTATATTCCCAACAGGTTGGGGTCTGGGGGGTCAGTTGTACGGATCTTACCCTTGTAATTATACAAGGAGGCTGTTTCCGTAGCGACCCAAGGTGCATTGTGCCGGTTGATATATATTTTTTTTCTAGAAACTTCACTAATAGAAGAAGCACTAGAATTTAATTGAGCCATTTTGATCTAGTCCATTATTAGCACTATGCCAGGAGAATTGTCAACAATGACTCTTCCAGCTCCATTTGGAATGGACAAAATCCATGTAGGATGGATTTAAAAATCCACATAAGGATTTGAAGCTGATAGTATATTTGTATCCAATCAAGCCCAATATTAACATATTATTTATTTCACCTTTGTTGGAAAATCATATTACAAAGTCTAATCTCTTGGATCTTTCTGCCATTTGAATACTACTTGTAGGCTGAATTTCAAAATGTGATTGATTTGGTTTCCAAGTTTGGGAATGTTTCCTGCCTGTCTGCATCCATATCATGGAGCCCTCAAAGAAGTGAAGCCAAACAATCAAGCTTTGTGTTGGGCTTTGGATCAAATACTCCACCTCTAAATTCTCCAAAGGTATAGACTTTGTCACCTTTTCAAATCGAAGTTGCACTGATTTATTAGCTTTTTACGTAAACTATTGTGGTGAGCGGTATCGATGTGTGGTTGACTTGTGATAATATTACTCCTGCCTATGTAATATTTAAAAGGGACCTCAGTTCTAGACATGCTTACATTGCAACTTCATCAGTGAGGAGGTGACTCTAGTTACAGTAGGCATGCTTATATGTACGAGTTAATCATATTATTCAGTTAACAGGTTTGGGAGTTTGATCTGGATCATCAAAGATGGCTTCCAGTTGCTGAGCTTTCTTTGCCTGAGGATAAGGGTGATCAAGTTTATGCAGTTGCTTGGGCACCAAACATTGGAAGGTATCATCCTCTAAGACTAAATCATTATCCCTTCTCTCTCTCTCTTTATAAGCTGTTTTATACCTAAATATTTTAAATTGGGGACAGAGCTTGAAACTGAAGGTATCTGCTCACTTTTTTATTACTTTCAGTGTCTTAAATATCAAGTAATATTAGGTTAGTTGAAAAGGTGTTCTGTGCTGGTGGGAAGCATGTTGCACCAAAATGCGTACTACAGTTACACATGTGGCAGCTTCAAAAAACTGATTTGAGGGAAAAAAAAAATATGTACCATCAGAAGAGTTTGTTCTGGAGAACAAATGAAGTATGTAAAAGAAACAATAGTCACAGTAGGAATACAACAATGCATAAATTTGGGTCGAGTTGTTTCTGTTGTGAAAGATGGAGAATTTTTAATGAACTTTGTGCATTGTCATTTCTTCAGGGATTACGAACTTATAGCTGTTGCCACTCAAAAAGGAATATCAATTTGGCACCTGGGTTCAGAACCCGATCAGGATGGAAGGCTTTCGGTGCAGAGAGTTGCATTGCTCTCTGGTCATGACAGCGAGGTATTGATAATGCTTGTTTTGTGAGGTGGTTTGATAGAAGTTAGTTTCACTAGCAATCTACACCACAAGTATTAAAAATTTATAAATTTAAACTCTTTCCCCTGTCCGAAGTCCGAAGGGAAATGNAAAAAAAAAAAAGAAAAAAAGAAAAAAAAAAGTGGAGTTTGAAAATATTAGTCATGATGAAGCAATAATTCCTCATTGGTAGAAACGATAATTTTTTCACTGTAGATGTGTGGTAGGCACTAATAAGTGACGCAACCAACATGTAGATTTGTCTTGATCACAAAAACAGATTATCTAACTTTCAAAAATTGCAAAACATGCTACTGAAACTCGACTTTGATATACTGGTAGAAGTAATAGTTATGTAAAATGGTTTCCGATTTTTTTTTTTTTTCTTTTGTTTACCATGATGGGATGGGAGTAAACACGAGATAAAATGTCTGCCTATGACGAGTAAACATGAGATAAAGTAACGGACTGGAGGTAGTAATTCAGAGCTAATAATATTTAGTTTTTCTATGCAATTAGGCCGACCAAAAAATTGTACTTTTATGTTTAGTCTCAACTCGAATAAATAATGAAAATCTATACAACCTTAGTATTTTGGTTGCGTAGGTGTGGGAGATGGAATGGGACATGAGTGGGATGACATTGGCTACCACCGGAAGTGATGGGGTTGTTAGACTGTGGCAGTCGAACGTAAATGGGGAGTGGCATCAGCAAGCTGTTTTGACAACCACAACTCATTAGTCCTCTCTTTGCCCTGATTATTACACTATCCATCTCGAGATCCTACTGTCAAGATTTGTAACATTAGGAATATAAAAGGTAAATCGAAGAATATGTTCCAGAAGTTTTGGATATCTCCGAAAGGAAAAGACCACCTTTGAGGAAATCTTGTGATCTTTTGTAGTGTAGATTGGTTTTGGAGTGAGATTTGTGATAGCTTTGGCATATTAAACTCTATTCATTAGCATATTCCTTTTCTTTTTCTCCTCCAATATACAGAATGTGTTCAATCCCTCTCTCTCTCTCTCTCTCACACACACACACACACTTCTTCTCATCCCGTGCTCCAACTCGGGCCACGTTCTTGTTCGTTCTCCTTATCATCTCCTCGGCAAAGGGTATTTTCATCAGGTCATCATAATCGAGAAACAATTTGACCAAATCGTCCTCACCCGCGACCCCAAAAGGCACGATCTTGGCCCGAAATCTGGCTGCCATGCGTACGAATTCGGGCTCTTCGGGTCAGAACAGCCCACACTCCTCTCCCTTCTTGTGCAGGGCCTCCCGTATCCTGCTTAGGTACAGAAGCACGTGCGACTTTCTAGACAGCAGCTTGAATAAATTTGCTGATGTGGCGGGTGCGGCCCCAAACACCCTGAAGTAGTCGAACTTGATCATGTCTTTTGCTGCTTCTAAAGAGTCTTTCGCAGTTTGAGTCCCATAGCCATCATCCCACAATGGTTCTAGCACATCTTGTTTGGCTTCGAGTTTTTTGTGTTCTTTTTCCTAACATAGCCTGAGGCTGATGAAAAACAGCTACTGGTAAATCTTGAATTTGCCCAAAAGTTGCTTGAAAGTTTTGAGATGCTAGCTGAAACTGGATTGCAGGTTTTGTACTCGGGGTTTGATGTGACCGTAAGCGATAACCGGCACCATGGAACGTTGGTTGTTATCATTGTTTTCATTGTTTTGAATAAATAGATGCAGAGATTGATGGGTGATAATTTTGAGCTAAAAACTATGAGCACAATGTAAAATAGATCTCAAGCACAAGAATAGAAATGCAGAGAATTCAATAGTGTGTGCCTCAGAAAAAGCAGATAAATAGTTTGGTGTTAGATTTCAGTTACTTGAAGTCTTCCAACTGAAAGGACTCACACTTTCCTTACCTGAAGTCTGATAATATTGATTTTTCATGACAGGAAATAGAAATTATCATATATATAGTGGTTCAAATAAAAACTAGTCTTGGTGTGAGAATCGTGAGAATCGTTTTTTATGCTATTTTTAATTGTGTATGATGCTATTTTTCATATTAGATGATGCTATAATTTTTACAAATGCTAACAGAAATTGTATTGCTATTTTTAATAAAATTCATCCTGGTTAAAAATAGCATCAAACACAATCAATCATAGCACTACGCCTAAATAAAAATAGCGGTTCTCACGGTTCTCACATTAATGCAATTACTAACTAATAGCATTTAAGAAAACTTATTTAATAAAACCTCTAAAATTTTTTCTCCATTTTCGGTTACAAAATTTATCATTAATGTTTTTTACTTCTCACATTAATACATCTTATTGAGTGTAATCATGTATTTTTCTATTATATTATAATAATTAATGCTAATACCAACTAATAATAATTCACAATAAATACAAATTGTATAATTATAAACAATTATTTTAAGTTATTATTTTAACATTAATATTATCTTTTTCTTTTGTATCTCATGAAAAAATTTCTTTAAAAACAATTAGTAAATTGTTTTAATAGCATAGTCAAACAACTTTAGAATCTTATAAACAATTGTTTTTGTAATAATAATAATAATAATAATAATAATAATCAAATTGTTATTATCTAATGGTAATAAACAATTGTTCATAATAATAAACAATCATTAATTTATTTTTCTTAATGATTAAATTTTAAAAATGTAATATGTTCATTATCTAATATTTTAATATTAAATTCTCAAATATTACTTATAATATTTTATGTACATCTGTGCATGTGCACAGGATATTTACTAGTTAACAAAAGTAAATAAAATATTATAAATTATGTGTAGGGATATAAAATTATAAGTTAGATAGTGAACATATTAAATTTTCAAAATTTGATCATTACTATAAATAAAACAATATAAACTATTTATGAATATATGAATTGCTATATTAATAGAAAAAAGGTTTATGGATAATGCAATTTTTATAATTTTGATGGATCAAGACAATTAATTTAGAAGAAAATATATTATTATTATTATTATTGTTGTTGTTGTTGTTGTTGTTTTAGTTGTTGTTGTTGTTGTTTATAAGATTTGGACACGGTTTGACTATACTATTAAAGTTAATTAGTTTTTTTTTTATTTACAAAAATTGCTTCATGAGATACAAAACAAAAATAAAAAATAAAAAATAATATTACTTTTATAATAAAGAGTTTGAAGAAAAAAAATTGCCATAGAATTTTTTATACTTATGTAATTTCTATATTTAGTGTAAATTTATTAGTTAGTATATAGTTATTAACTATTATATAATATAATAGTAAAAAAATATGATACACTTGATTACATTAATGTCTAATTGCCGTTAATATCACCACATCACACTTTTTGGCAATTTTATCCAAATTTTTGAATATTAGCAAATAAAGTATAACATACTCTTATATATTGATTATTGAAACTCGAACTCAAATCCTGTCGGCAGCGATATCTTTGTCAAGGATATAATTGTAACAGTTTTCTATCATAATTTTACGGATTTTTTTTTTCATCTTTTTCAATAAATGAACAGTCCATCTTTATATATATAAACACACACACACTAATCTACTCGATTATCTTAAACAAATCGAATAAGAATCACAAATTAAATTAGTAAATGGGACTAAATTGGATACTCGAATATTTACCACGAATCCTAGTTGAATAATTCAACATTCATTTCAATTTCGATTTCAAACTAAAAGTGGATAAATAATAAATTAAATAGTAATTTCAAACATAATGTCAATTTTAATTTACTATTTATCCAGTTATATATTTCGATTAAATAGTAAATAGTGAATTAAGTGGATAATTTCACAAGACATGAAATTAAAAATGTATAAGTGGATAAATAGTAAATTAAAATTGACATGATGTTTGATAATAATTATTTAATATTTTTTAACGGTTATGTTATGAAGCCAACAGTTGGCTCCATAGTAGTCAACTTTCTATATACAACAAATAAACCTATCATATTCTCTGATTATTAATATGGTAAGTTTATTTGTTGTATATAGAAGGTTGACTCCACTGTGGAGCCAACTGTTGACTTCGTAGCAAAATCGATTATTTAATTATATCGATAATAGTGAAGTGAATTAAGTGAATAAAGTCAGACTTGAATTTTTAGTTAAACACTAATCTAAAGTATCCAATCGCCTCCTAAAAGCACAAGCATTTTTCAGCTGCTCGTTTATAAACACATCTTTTATACTTCGTTTATTATGTCGAACAAGTGAAGCTCATTTGCCAGCAAAATTTGCGGAAAAGAATGGCGAATTCATTGCAAATTCAAGCTTCGCTCAAGAGTCCCCCATCAATTATCCCAACTTCGTCGTTCGGCAAAGATAACAATACTCCACAAACAAAGCCTTGGAGCTATTTGGGAGCAACCATTTCCACTCCCAGGAGGCTTCAGAATGGGAGGAGAATAGTTTACAGGGACCGCAAAGGGATTGCTTGTAATGGGTTTTTGCTGCCTGTGGATCCATGGGCACCCACCATTGATTCACAGAGCGTAGCCTCGCAGCTGTTTGCTTTCTCTCTCTTCCCGTACATGGGCTTCTTGTATTTCATCACCAAATCAAAGTCTGCACCCAAGCTCACCCTTTTCGGATTCTATTTCTTGCTTGCCTTTGTTGGTGCCACAAGTATGTAGTGCTCTTCTCTTTTTTCCCCTTTGAACTAAAAGAGCATGTGTCAGTGTGCTGTTTGCTGTTTCCTTGAAAATTTGTTTTAATTTTGCTTTGTTGAGTTGCCTTGGCAATTTGCTGCTGTGTGTAAAGGAGTAAATTTTAGAGTCGTAATTTTATATCTTGTGCTGTTTTTTTATTGGGATTTTAGTTGATTTTTTGAATAGGGATTGTTTGATTTGTCATTGTTGTCTCATTCTGGGCTTTGGTAAATATGTGAATCGAGTAACACCGCTAACGGTCGGAATATGTCACAGCTGAAAATTTTATCTGGATATTAGAATATGTACTATATACTGCAGAGGAATTCAGAAGTAAAACAATAAGCATATCTGAGAAGGGTATGCATTTTTCTTTTGATTTTCCTGGAGTTCTTCTTTTAGGGAACCTGTCTCGTATTATTAGTAACAAGTTTTCTTCCTTTTACATTAAATCACTCTGTAGTGTTATTTGGCCTATTCATAATTAATTCAGCCATAACAAAGTACTGGACTCACCCTTTTAATCTTGTCGGCATTTGTTTAACCAAAAAGAAGAGATAGTTTGTAGTTCGATTATCATATACCATATCTCTTTCTAGTTCATATATTTTTACAGCTAGAATGGATATCATTCAATTCTGTACTAATTTTTTTCTTATGTTCTTTTTTCTGCATTGTTGCCTCTCACCTGCAGTACCAGCTGGAATTTATGGTAACCTTGTTCTGCAACACAGTTTTACTTACATTTACAAATTAACAGTGCCATAGGAAATTTCTGATTGTTCCCCTTATTAAACAGCAAAGGTGCACTATGGAACTTCCTTATCCAATGTTGACTGGTTGCATGGCGGAGCTGAATCACTGCTTACCCTCACCAATATATTTATCGTCTTAGGCCTTAGGGACGCTCTTCGGAAAACCAGAGACGAAAATACAATTACACCTAATTCTTCCTTTGGAATCAAAGATGAAGAGAAGTCATCAATCTAGGTGATAATGCGAAATTATGATACTCATGGTCTATAACTGGGGAAATGAAATGCCGTGTTATTTCATGTTCAAACTAGAGTGAAATTTATTTTATTCTCTGTAAATTCGAATGGATATCATTCTTGTAATGTTTTTGACATGATACGGGAACCTTCAAATGTGCCAACTGGGCTTACTGGAGGAGGCATAGATTCTAGTATATGTATCCATTTCTACATTTAGTCCTTTTCTATGCAGCTGTATTTTCCTCTTATTTTAATATGTTTCTGTTCAACAATTTGGGATTGTAGCTCTTTTCCCTTTTCCTTTTCTTTTTCTTTTTCTATTTCATTTCACTTAGTGGCTTAAATATTCGATATATTATCTACAATGGTTTGTGTCGAAATCGTCCTAGTAATCATCCACCTCAAAGCTCTACTGCTGAACATGTCTTTATGTCATTTGTAAGTGTCTAAGTCATATACAAGATTAAATCTGCTCTTTCTTTTTTGGTTTTTAGTTCTATTTTATTTCTTCCTCCTTTTGCTATTTTCAATTCTTGCTCGGATTCTGGAGCTGGGATATCGTAAAGGAGATTCTTTTGTTTGCTTCTGTGATTACAGTGCCGCCAGAATGTACAGAAAGATCCTGAAAAGTTTTTTCTTTTGGTTTCTTTTGTACGAACTCTTCATCAGTTTTGACTCTTTTACCTCATTTATGCATCTGTTTTCCCACCTGGTTATACTGGAGTGCCAAATCAGTTTAATGACTTAGTGGAAAACCACAATTTTTTCTATACAGGGAAACTGCACTGCTAAACCTATGTTACTCATAAATGATCAGTTCCGGCTCTTTCTTTGCCATTATATTGACACATTTTGGTAACTTTTCTACCAGAACATCTCTCCCTAATCATAAACTTCTAATGAGAGCAAGCATTTTTCCTGCAAAACTCAACATACCCTCTTATTCATCAACTTTTTCAAAATTAAACGTTCAATCACTCGAAAAATCCAGGGAGTAGAATGGGAAGTTCGGATCTAATTCGACTGAATCAGTCGGGAACTCCAACAGCAGAGAATTTGTTGTTGTTGACAACGCATGCCCCGAGGTTATTTCCGTCATCTGGCAAGTCACAGCCGACAGGTAATTCGATTCTGATATGTCTGGATTATAGAAAATAGGAGGATAATTGCTTGTATGATATTCAGGTAATGGGGAATATTGATTTTCTCCTTCAGTCCCCGAAAATGTTGTTGGAAAACAGAAGTGTGCCGGTATTTTCTTGACATCTGAGTCTCCAGTCTCGACCCTGAGGCAGTTAACTCTTTTGGGGCACGAAAATGTTTTATTATGTTGTTCTCGTGGTGATGATGTGGCCTTTGGAACTGTGTAGCTTGGCTGACTGCACGTGTGTTTCCCTTTGTATATGATCTCGAATAAAGTGGGGTCGTCATCCGATCTCTGCACTTGCTTTGTGGCCCAGCAATTTCGAACTGCGCGGTACGTGCATCGGTAATAGCTTCTGCATATATTCATTCATACACTTGTATTATTTTATATATTTTTTTTCATTGAGTATATATGCTCGTGAATAGGTTTCTAAATGCGCTTTTGCATTATCCACATATATTTTTTTTTTTTTATTTGTTTACGTGAGTATGGCTGAATGGGTCGATCATATTATTTAGGAAATTGGAAAGAGAATAAAATAAAACCTGGGATGTTTGGCTCCCAAGATGTCTTTCTGCCCGTACTTTCTCCAACTATATCCGTCGTTTAGTGGTCCATTTTCACTGCTAACTCTCACTTGCTTGCTTATTGTGGGCTGCGACTTTCTGTGAAATCAATCGAGAAACATTCTTACTCAGTGCGTCTGTTATAGTGTTATAGATTCTTCGGTGACTACAAAATAACAAGAGAAGTTTTATAATTATTGGAAGAAAAAAAAAAAGAAAAGAAATTAAAAATCCCCAATTGCATGTAATGGTGGCATGCGGTATCCCTTTAAAGTTGAGACAGGATTCAACCCTGAGGAGTTTTGGATATGTAGGGGTAGTTTTGTAATTAGACCTTTTTAAGAAGCAAGACAAATATTTGTACTTGAATTTTACCTCTTCTTAGATGCATTAGTCAAGTTTATATCAACCTTCTCACTTCTGGGGCTCACGTCTGGGGATAAGGAAGACTCGGGTGCGGCTGGTGTTGGTGGACCAGCTTGGGCTCGTGCAGTAGGCCCACAACACTTCAGAATCAACAGAGAATTCTCGAAAGTCGATATTATTTCCTGAAGGAGCAAGTCATGAGCCTTTGAGGGAAAATTCGAACATATATGAACACGTAGTTGCATAGCTTGTTCCATCCCCTGAGTAAGTTCATCAACCAATTTCTTGTTTTCCCAATTTAAAGCACT
The DNA here is from genome assembly GCA_008636005.1 of Striga asiatica. Taxonomy (NCBI): domain Eukaryota; kingdom Viridiplantae; phylum Streptophyta; class Magnoliopsida; order Lamiales; family Orobanchaceae; genus Striga; species Striga asiatica. Next base: position 17,284 of record BKCP01006128.1, read on the forward strand.
CTCCATTTTCTTTTCTGTTTCTCTTTCTTCTCTGTTTTGGTTGCAAGAGCTGTGTAGGGGATGCAGAGCTCAGCTCAGTTTTGGAAAGAAATTTACATCAATGAGGTATGTGTTTGAAGTAGCATTGGGCTAATNTACTTGTGGACCATTTATGAATTATGGCAGTTTATGTAGTGAGGGGTTTCTAGTGCTGACCATGTCAAAACCCAAAAAAATGTAGCAGGAAATGAAGGCCCTGCTGTAGCTGTTAATTACTTTGTATGCTTGTGTTCCGTACAGTAGAGGCAGGGGAGGGGAAAGTCCCAACTGCTGACCCATTCAAAGTCTTAAAAATTGTGTGATTTTAAAGGAATCTTCGAATCCGCGTTTTCTTGGATTGCATGTATCCTTTCATACTACCATTGGTGAGTTGAGGAAGTGGCTAATAATAATGTAGTAATTATTAACGGTAAATTTATAAAATTTATAAAGACAAATTAACGGTAAATCAATCCATATTATTTGCTAGAAATATTAATTCAGTTATTATCGCGTACAAGGTTGATGTTAGACAGGTATCGATTATATTCTCAAATAAATATTAAACATAAAAATAAATATTTTTCTTTAAATGAGGTATGCATACTAAATATAAAAATATGTATTTTGTTTAAAATAGGTCTACCGAACTATTAGAAGGTCTGCTATGATGTTAGAAAACGGTGTCACGCTAACTTAGCTCTAAACATGAGATCTAATTCCTCCATAAAAGCTAGCAACTAATTAATCTATGCTTGTGAAATCGATGTTTAATTATATTTAAGTGAATGCCTTGACTATCATTAGCACAAAAGTCAAATCTACTGGCCCCATTTTTACGTACCAACCTAAAGTTACTAGTAATCAAATGTACTGGTCATACCAAAATCCCAATCTAGTTTTCGTATATAGATTAATTAATGCTTATGTAACTTTAGCTCTCGATGTTCTTTTT
>BKCP01006128.1:21636-49262 GCA_008636005.1 Striga asiatica
ATTTCTTGTATACAAAGTGAGATGGTTTATTAGTTGGATTAGTTGTTGAATCGGGTAAACTAAAAAGTTTAATAGTTTACTGGTTGAATTAGTTGTTGAATCGATATTTGTTTGTTAATAATTTTATGTATTATATAATATTTTAAATGATAAATCATGCATATAAGAATGTCATATGCAACTTAAAACTCAAGAATTTTTTACAGTAATAAAAGAAATAAAAATTAACTGGACAAAAAAAAAATGTGGACAAATAAAAATGGCGTATTCTGGGAATACGTTTTACACCGTAAAATGTATTCTCGGAATATGTTTTATTCAAATTACAATATAAACGTATTTACATAATACATTTTAAAAAAATAATAATAAATAAAATATATTTTGGTTATACGTTTTACAAATAATTCAGTATAGAACATATCACATAATACGTTTTAAAAAAATATTAATAACTAAAACGTATTGGGCCTATCGGGGGAGATGATGGGTGGCGGATAACCTGGCCTGGGCTGGACAATTCTTACAGAGCTATTGGGCTCATTTTTGTTAAATAAAGGAATCGGACCCCTTTGAGTAAGGCTTAACATAAGAAATCTTTGGGCTTATCATTTTCCAAACTATAATATTGGTCTGTTTGGAAAAGAGAAGTTGGTTGGGGTTTTCTCCCTGATCTAAGTTTTTTACTTTTGAGACATTTTCTATCTTGACATAGTGGGCCAAAGTACATAACTTTCCTTAATTAAAAAAAAAATCATTAAAACTAACGGGTACATTGAATTCCAAAAATGTCAGTTTTCATGCCAACTAGTATAAAACCATAATTGACTCAATTCCGTTTAGGATCATCTTCAATTCCACTTTGATTGCGTGGTATTATTTAATATTATTGATAATATCGATAATAGTGGTGTAAAGTCAAAGTTGAGTTAAATTTGTGTTAAAAAATGATTAGTTAAAAATGATTGATTTCTTTTAAAAAAATAGTATCCAACCATAAAACACCTAGTTTACACATGTGGTCAAAGTATGGTTTAATAGTAGTATTAGCATATACAGAACAACTGGATCACAAATGTAGTAAAACAATTGAGAAAAGAAAAATGGAAAATCATGTAGATTAAAGATAAATCTCATGGACTTTTCTCTCCTTTTGATTTTTACAATAGAGAAGAACTTATAATTTTAGTTCTATATATGTGGATTTTCAGAGGCTGTGTGTGCTACATAATTTAAGTTCTATATTAAATGTACACAGTTCATTTAATAAATTGTTCACTAGAAATGCACAGAGACGAGTAGCGAAAATTGTTGAATGATAAAGAGTGGTCTGAATATTCCATATGGAAATATGTATATCCAATGGGAACTCTGCAGACCAGAGAAAATTGTAATTTTAGTCCAGTAACTTAGGTTGTTTCCCACTTTAGTCCAATAACTTGGACCGATCCAAAATTGGTCTAAAAACTTGTAAAATGTAGTTAAATTAGTCCAATTCCGGTTGGCAATTCGAATTCCGGCGACGGAGACCGGAATTGGACCAATTTAACTACATTTTGGAAGTTTTTGGATCAATTTTGGATCGGCCCAAATTACCGGACTAAAGTGGGAAACAACCTAAGTTACTGGACTAAAATTGCAATTTTATCCATAACACCACCTGATAAGCAGCATTGCAAACAACAAAGCCTTACAAGTATTGGAAGTGAAAACATAGACATAAATGGTAACACCATATTTCAGCCACATAAGGTGGAAAATAATGAATGAAAGCATGGGCACAACACACACTTGTGTTTTTTATTTTATTTTTTTTATTTTTTTAAAGAAGAAAAAATAAATGAATTGTTGTAAACAGGGGAAAAAATTTAACACCATTGCATGTGAGGGGTTGCAGAGGCCCCCCCACAAATTGATGTCAGCTTTTGTGTTTGAAATTTTGTTGAGAAATGGAAGGTCGTGTTCCAGTTTGTAACCTTAACTAGATAAAGTGGAGTTTTTTCTGAGTGGCCTACGAATTGTATCACATCACCAAGACCCTAAAACCCCATCAACCTATTATGTTGTGTCCTTTTTTGTATTTTGATGTTTTGATTTACAACTTGTTGGGGAATCTTCCTACTTTTGCTACCTCATTGTTTGGTTGTGTTTGTGTGTAAGTTAGCAGAAATTCTATGGTGCCCATACGAGTACCATATGGTGCTATAATTTCACGATCCAACGCCTAATATCCATTGTGGAATTGATAGAATGGATATAAATATATTCATGCTCAAATTCAATTCAAATTCATAATATATCTCAAATTTTATACAATCTATATGTTCTTAATATTATAAATATAAGTAAATAATATCAATTTATCATCCTTACACATTATATGAACTTTAAATTATTATTCACCAACTCACACAATTTTAATTACCTATCAATTTCAATCATTTATCTCATATTTTTACATCAAATCAATTTTAATTATTGTATTTTAAATATTATTTTAATGCAAACTTAAAATCTACTTAAACTAACTGAACATCTTTTTCTTATCATCCTTACACATTATATGAACTTTAATTTATTATTCACCAACTCACACAATTTTAATTACCTATCAATTTCAATCATTTATCTCATATTTTTACATCAAATCAATTTTAAGTATTGTATTTTAAATATTATTTTAATGCAAACTTAAAATCTACTTAAACTAACTGAACATTTTTTTCAAAATTAACACTGGCTAACAAAAAAAAAAAAAAAGAAAACAATCAAATACCAATATATCTAATCAACTCACGCCCTAAGGGGGTTCACTTAGAGATGACCACAAGGTTGAACCGGCCGTAAACCCTCCCCGGAACTGACCCGCCCAAGCTCGTTGATTACAGGCGTTGAACCGACACGTGGCTTTACCCGGACCGGTTTAGATTAAAGTATTTTTAAATGTTGAACTGTTGGTTCCGATTTCAAATCAAAACCGGCGGTTCGACTCCGAAATTTTAATAATAAATTGAACTTTTATTTTTTTTTGAATTTATTATTATTATTATTATTATTATTTAATTTCCCGACTCGGTCCTGAACATGCCCGAAACAGGTTTGCCAGTTCTAAATCGTAGGTTCACGGTTCATAATCGATTCGTATATATACCCGGGCCAGTTTGGTTCACATAAAATGTGAATCTGAACTGGCAGTTCTGACCCGAAACGACAATTGGCCACCTCTAGGTTCACTTGCATAACATAGTAATGAATGACTTCATCATCATGTAGGAATCACTAGACGTTGATATTCGGCAAATATAACGATTACACGAATGTACTTTTTAACAATTACACATATTTTCATATCTAAATATCATACTTTGAAAAATTATTTAATAAAAATATGACATTTTACAGTATAACTAAACAATGTCGTTCAAAAGATATTATGAATCGACCCGTCTATCAGCTAACCTATCTCAACTATAAATTAGTGAATAAGAATTAGACTTTTTTTTTTTTTTGTCCAACGATAATTATTAATAACTGAAAACTCAAAAGAGTACAACCAATATATCAATAGACACCACTCCAACCAGAACAGCACCCCGCAACACCGAATCCCAACAAGAGCTACAAACCGAATCCCTAGATCCAAAAATGGTGGTCAAACTCGAACCACCTAGCTAGTGCAGCAGCGAAGAGGACGCTCTAAACCATAGTAAGGAATCTCTCAAGGTAGTAGTTGAACTCATAACTACAGTAACTCATAGCTCCCAACTCTATCTTGGCATATATACAATCATCACAACTTCAAATTTGTGAAGAGGAACAAAAAATAGCTCAGCCGTAGCCCCCACTTGGTGCTGGTGGACCAATAGGCTTTTAATTATTAACTTCAATTATGCTGTTTTAGTCCAACCAATTGTGTGTCTGTGTATTATAAATTAGTAAGGTTATGCAAACTAAAGGTTAGATATTTATAATTGGTTAATAAATTTGTACATTTTCAAGCTATAAATTAATTTCTTTATAAAATAATTTCTTTTATCAATTTTCAATTTTCAACCAAAAATTGAATTAGGACATATCATAATTTCTCTTCGGAAATTTCAACAAAACTAAACATATCTTCACTCCAACTCCATTGTTTTTAATAATTACTGGTACGTAGCCCGTGCGATTCATGGGACAATAGTTATAAATTGTATGTATAAAAACAATGAAATATTGATTACTATAAAAATAATTTGGAATATTAATATTATTTTTTCTTTATTTTATGATATATAATAATTTAATACATAATTTATATATTTATTTCACTCGATATAAAATAGTTGTCATTTTAAAGTTCCTGTTTATAATTAAGGATAATAAAAATTTAACATATTCAAACATATGAATAAATATTATTCACAACATCTCTCTCTCTCTCTCTCTTCTTACGCATACCTTATTACAATTTATCATGTCGATTTCTAAATAAGGTATACTAAAGTTGAAAAATTGTGTCAAATATGTATAACCAACAGTTAATTGAAAAAGATTGTGGTATATATTATTTTGAAGTTAAAAAATTATTAGTTTTGATTACGTCAATATTATTTTATTTTCCTTATTACTTATAATAATTTCTTTTATCTAATCTATTAATTTTATATAAAATTTTTAATGATACTGTGAATCACAATATGAAATTCTAAATGAACTGGTTCGGTGCAGTTCTTGATGAAATCAAATGAAGTATCAATTCAATTGTGGTATTGTCGTAGTTATAAAAATAAGACTTTTGCTTGATTTTAAAATTTATTTTCTACTTATATTTTGCAATGTTCTCATGCATAATTCGTTCTACATATGGTTGGATGCCTAACAAAGCAGAAGAACGCATGATTTGTTATTAAGGATAAAGATTGTTTTGAAATTAAAAATAAATAGTTAAGTTTCTTTTGATATTGTGGAAAATTGCGTAAACTTTTAAAAAATTGGATTGGTTGAGTTATTGATAAACCAACGGGTTCTAAAATAATTCTCTTTATTAAATGATTTTTTGGAGGTATAATAAAATATATTTTGGTATATGGTTGGTTACTAAATTAATCAGAAATCACTATGATTTGTTATTAATGTTGATAAATAAGATTCTACTGTAACATTGTGATAAATATCATAATAAAATTTCTATGACTAATCATCAATTTTTATTTTGTAATTGTAATTGCAATTTAATCATTTATTTTCAAATAATCTTTTCACAAAAAAATTATTTATTAGATACTTTTTCAAAGACATGTTATATGGTTAGTTACTAAAAGAATAAAAAATTTCAGTGATTTGTAATTAATACGAATAATCGAATTTTTATTGTCATAATTATAACAAAATAAATAATTTCAAAATTGATACCACTTTATTCGTATAGAAAGTTGTTCTATTAACCGAATTGCACGATTTACAACTCGTAGGTATAATTTGATTTTCATTTCTTATTTATAAATATTAAATTAATTTTTACTATATTTCCTTTAATAGTAAATCAATCAATTTAACTAGAAAATCAAAATTACTATTTTAGATTATTCCATTAATCCCTTTCAAATGAAGCACGCCATAGAAGGGTGGGTCTAGGTGTACCATATTAAGTTTCTATCTCAAAATCAATTGGTGATGGTAGGAGTAGCTTACTAGGCATATAAACTAGACCTAATTTGCCTATAAAATCAATGTGGGACAACTCACAAGTGATATTCCTAACACTTATGATTTTTGGGACTCTGAATAATCTCGTGATATTTGCCAACTTTGAGACGGAACATATTCAACTGACCCAAAGGGATTAATGAAGAAGATAAAATTTAAAACATAGATAATACCAATAATTAACATTATGCATATATATCGCCAGTGCAAAATCTTAGTCCTCTAATTCTTACCCTCTTCAGAATCTTTATTACAAACGATCCACTTATTTAATTATATATTTATATTTGGGTAAGGCACCAAATTCCAATTGAAATCTGGGGGTGTCCTTGAAGTTTCCTTGCTCTCAATGGCATTAATTTGTCCCATTATTAGGCAAGTTGAAGATCTTTCTCCACAATCCTTACTTCTTTAGCAGATCTCAGCACATCTGCCTATATATATATAGTTTATTCATTCACACCGAATCATCAAAATAATAACAAGCTTCATTTTCATTAAATAAATAAATAAATAAATATGTAATTAAACAAGAATTAGCTTAATAATAATAACAATAATTACTTGTTCATCTGTGATTTGAACTGCAAAACCGTCAACAATGACCATAGAGAGTGTCTTGATGTAAGTCCCTGCCTCCAGATTCTTGGCCAAAACCTCGTCGTGTTTTTTACTCAAGTATAAATCCAGCTCATATTGCCCTCTCTTTGTTCTGCTGTCATATATATATACACAAAATTAAATAAACATTGAAATAATTAATCATGACCGTCCGTAAGTAATAAAATAAAAATATATAAATATTGCAAACCGCGTTTAAGAACACGTACTTGCTAGATCGAAGCCGTTCGTATTCTGGATCATAGTTCATGAAAACGAAATGCAGCTCACTATTTTCACCAGCCATCATATATATCACAATCACATACAAATTATAATTAACTCCACTCGTTTAATTTGTGCTAGCTAGCTTCCCACNATGTACGTACATAAAACTGGAAAGGGAGAAAAGAAGTGTTTTTAATTGAGGTACTCTGATCTTATTGAATTTTAATTTTTAATAACTTGCACGTAGTAGTAAATTAGTAATAGTATTGATAAACTATACAATATTTGTATGTATGTTCAATGTATGGAATTGACCTTATTTAAAATAGACTAGCATAGAATATAATAGATTGGAAAAGCCATATGGATCATGGAAATTAGGAGATTCATTGATTTTAACCTAAGTATCTTTCCTCCTAGGGCTTTGTGAAATTAACCTAGATTTTAATTCGCTAAGCTCGTTTATACGTTGAAAAGGTCAAGCGCAATGAAATTTTATAGAGTTAAACCTAAATCATATCATTCAATATATTGCAATCTTCAGATTGTTGTAAATTGGTGCACGGGTTCAAAAACTAACCTTAAAAAGTTGATGTGGCCAAAAAACAAATTGAAAATTATGATATAGTTTGTACTGGTTCTGCAAATTAGTGCACGAGTTCTAGAGCCGACTTTAGGGCCAAAAATTAAGGCACCTGCCTAGGGCCTCAATATCTTAAAGGCCTCATATATAGATATATATTTATGTATTATATATTTATACATTTGTGTTGGGCTTAGTCCAATCCTTTCACATAAATCCATTTACATAAATTTAAAATTTACTTTCTTTTTTCTGCCCGAGCCAAGTTTCACTTCACAAAATCAAACGATTCAAACTCCAAATCTCACGTTTAGTTGATAAAAAATTATCTTCGGTCAAGTATGTCTCAGGATAGATGGAATGGTTTGGCGATGTTATCCATTGAAAAAAAAAAATAGTTATGACACTTGATTATGGTGACTTGATTGATAATTTTGTACAACCCAAAAGAAGACGAAAAGGTTGTAAGTTTTTGTATTTTAATTTACTTATCTTTCTCGTATTCATTGTATTTTCGTATTTATTATCGGCAATGTTTATTATTATTTGTTCAATTAAGAAAATAAAAATATGAAAATACGATAACGGGCCACTCTTGAATAAATTGTCTGAGGCCTCCAAATTTCTGGAGACGGCCCTGTCTAAAAACCACACCTAGAGAAGTTTATGTGACCGAAGAACAAACTAAAAATTGTAATATAGTTTGTACGGGCTGCACCGATTTGCAACAAACTGAAGAGTGTAATATAATTTGCAAAAATAAAAATATTGTGATTAAATTGCAATTTCGAAAAAGGTCGTGATATTAAGAACCGTTTACTTATTTTATAATTTATCCAACGATTAGTTAGTCGAACAAAATTAATATTTGTGTTGATAATTGATTACTGTTATGAAATAATAAAATAATGTATGTGAATGACTATTTTGCCCTCGATGTATTTGTATTATTACGAGTTGTGCCATCAGGAGTTTCTTATAAATAGGAGCTTCAGTTATAATGAAAAATACACCTAAGAGAATACATTTTCTCTATTCTCTCTCTTTCTCTCTAGTTTTATAACACGTTATCAGCACGAGTCTCTACCCTCTAGAGTTCGATTTGTAATATGACGAGAGTATGCTCTACAGTTGCGTCTTATAGACGATCCTCTGTATCAGAAATCAAAATATTACAAATTTTCTTTTCTCTCTATACCAAAGAAAAAGTAAGCAAAACAGTAAATAGAGATAAAACAAAATAGAGTGTAACCAGAGAAAAAGGACAAAAATGAATCCCAAATTATATGTCCTCGAGTCCCTCTGTGAACTGATGGTAGGACTCAAAGCCTCCAAAGAGCTGCCGGTGACGTGCATCGTCGAAGATTGGATGATGAAATTCACAATAAAGGCTGAAGAAAGGTATTACCGACTGAAATTTATAAATAAAAAAAAAAATATGGGAAAAATGTATCATAATGTATGTCATGGCCAAATAGACAAGAGAAGTTGTGAAGGTAAGTATTATCATTCGTATGGGAATCCTACTCAAATGTGTTGTAGAGGATGAAAAAAAAAAGAAAAAGAAAGGAGGATGGTGAGAAGAGAATGAAATTGATGAAAGGATATTTGGGTTGATTTGTTCTTGATTCACGCAGAAGAAAAAGGAAAGAGAAAGTGAATGGGTGAGATAGATAGACATTGGAGGATAATGAATTTTAAATAAAAAAAAAATAATAATAATAATAATAATAATAAAATAAGAATTTATGGTGGTTGTGTATAACTAGCATGTGATTGTGGGGTTTGTCTTGGAAAAATAGTCTAGATGACAATAACATTTACTGCATGCATTAATGGTTGGGTGATATCATTTGAGAAAAAAAAAAAAAAAACATCAATCATGACATTTTTATATCCCTTACTTAGTTGCTGTTTTACGTGGAGTAAGAAATGCATTGCAAGCCTTTGTTGCCTTCTACTTATACAAATAATCATAGTAGTCATTAGATTTTGTTAAATTTACAAAATAGTGATTATTGAAATAAACTTATTTCACTTTAGATTATTCTATTTAATGTAAGCTTCATTTTAAGACCAATATTGATATATTAAATTATATTGGTATTATGAAATGTATGAATTTTTCTATTGAGAAAAATACTTGGTAAATGGAAATGTGGATATTTATGGATTGACCCTTGTGATATGAAAAGAAATATGTGTGGCTATATGGATCAGCCAGTGCGGCTCTGTCGCCGGCAAGTAATATTTAATGGTAACCAACGGGTCAATTATTGATCAAAAATATTATAAAGAAATATGACCGATCATATGAAATGGCCAAGTGTTGCAGCCACCAGCAACAGATAATATTGAACGGCTAAATGGATCAGTCAGTATATTAATGATAACCGGGGATATAGAATGGCCAGGTGGCAACGCCACGTGCAACAAATGAATGGCTATACATATACATGGGTCGGCCAGTGCGGCACTGCCGCCGGCGATGGGCAGTACAAATTAAGTGATAGCCAATGAGTGAAATTAATGATACTTTGTATCTGACCATGTGAAAGTTAATTAAAGTCCTTGTCATGAACAGACATTATATGGACTAACCTGGTCCTGAAGTATCAGTTGATAAATTCTCCAAATTTATGGAGATATGAATATTGATGAGATGGTACTATAAGTTACCACATGATTAATGTGATGTCGGAAGTTATGGCATAATGATTAAATGATATCATGGTATAGTAGTACTGGATGCTACCACTTTATGATTAAACAAAGTGATGAAATGGTACTAGAAGCTACCATTGGATGATTGAACAAAATGAGAAAGTGGTATCAAAAGCTACCAGCTATGGGTGATCACACAAAAATGATTTCTCAATATATTATATAAGTCTAAGGGGCTATATCAGATGACGAGATCACATTGGGATACGAGATCATACAGATATTACAATAAAGTGCTCCGGAAGAAGCACAAATGATAATGATTGTAGTCATGAACTACTATACACTGAGAAAAATCGAAATTGATATTATTATTACTGAGAAACAAGTACAAAATGTTCAGATGGTGGAAATATGGAAAAGAGGCAGTAAATACTCGATGAATACAAAATACGCAAAGATTACATAATAGAACCCATAAAAGAAGGGTGCGTCTCGAGAGTGTAAAACTCCGTAACTCTGCCACCCATGAATGATATCTGGGTTCATATTTGAATAATATCTGGGTTCATAATGAGAGATCTAAAGGATCAAAAGCTCTTTTTCGCTTGACCCCTTGTGTTTCCACAGAATCTTGAAATGTGATGCATTCTTGAAGCTTTTTGATAAGTTCAGCAGACGTGTCAGCAGATTTGAATACTTCTCTCATTGAAGGAGATATAAAGGTTTGATATACTCCTATGTCTAAAAATCCAAGCAAACCATGAAAGAAGTTATTAAAGTTCAATAGACCTATGGGCTTGTTATGAAGTTTCAATTCTGCCCATAAAGCAATGGTGAACATTGTCATTAGCGTTCCATACCCGCCTGGAAGAATGATAAAAGCATCGCTATTGTTCACCATATCCATCATACAATCATGAATGGAATGAGTTAACATCATGCTTGTGGAATCCTTGACGACCTTTGTTGAAGCTCTACGAAAAGGTATGATACTTTTCACTTCTATCTCAAAACATTGTCCAGCCATTAAGAGACTATCATAGAAAGTATTGCTAGTCCCTCCATACAGCAAATTGATTTTTTGATTCCCCATCTCTTTGACTAACTGACTTACAATATCAATAGTTTGAGAAAAACTTACCAGTTTAGAACCACCAAGAACACATATGGTTTTGATCGGTTGAAGAAAATTATTACCTTGCGAAGACTCTGAAACATCCATCTATTTATTGATAAACTGAATTTTTCAAAACTTTGTGAGGCATATGATTATGATGAACGACTCGCTATTTAAATAGAAAGTTTTACAAAGCAATAAATAATTTTACTGTTTTCTTCTGACAATTGCAACTGACAGATAAGGTGTTGGGTTTTAAATAAATCTTATCTGTCGGCAACTATAAGTTTTTCTAGAAAATTACAGTACAACATACTAAACTGTATTAGTATGATTTTTCGTACTAACAAGACCAGTTTTACAAACTTGATCTTTTGAAATAATATTTTCGAGACTATAACGTTCTTCTTCATTTTTGAACTGAATCCATAAAGACATAAGCTCACGATGCACGTATCCACTAGGATGTGTCTCAAGAATCTGTTGAATCGTTTGATCCAAAGACTCCTTACTCAATCCATCCTTTATAAACGTTATTTTATCTTCTCGATTTTTGGACACGTACCCCACAGATATACATCGTGTGTCACAAGTCCATCGAGCGCATTTGAAGCATCCACCTAACCTTTTTGCTCTTCGTTTCTTTGCATAAGTACTTTTACCCATACCTGGCATATATTTATATGAATTTGGAAACTCTCCAGACAATCGAACTTGTGCTTCGATCAACCATCTAACATCATTTGGAATACCATTATTCATTAGCATCCTCAATCTTTCTAATCGAGATCGATAAATCCTTTTTATGATATTTTTCGGAAGAAAAGAATAATATTTACGGATATTTGAGAGTGCTAAATCCATTTGTAAATTCGGACCTTTGTTAAAGAAAATTGAATGAATTACCTGATAATTTATAGAAAAATATGATGCGTATGAGATACGACTCTGGACTTAAACAGTGTTCAAAAGTATGTGTGTCAGACAGCATGATACGATTCTGGATTTAAACAGTGGTTAAAAGATATTATACCAGAGCCTACACTTAAAGTGCATTTATTGCCGCCGAAAGATGATGTGAAATGTTTGTGATAAACATGTCACAACGAATTATTGTGATCACTTTAAAAATGTTTACCGATATTATTGATGATGGTTTGCATGATGAACTTATTCTTTGTGATATGAGATGCTTGTTCCCGATTGGTGAAAAATATTACTAGCTAAATATTTGTGAATCGATATATGATCAATCTGAGTATGAAAGGGGTACGATATATATGGGCCCACTACCCCTCCATGTGTGCTACTAGATATTATGGATCCACTAGATAGCCACATGTGTGTGATTCGTAACCTGAAGTTACGAGATGATTTGATCAAAGAATGTGTATATGACATGTAACCTGAATTTACGAGATGGTTTGATCTAAGGATGACACAAGATGATTATGAAAGAATGAAAATAAGTGTCATATGAAAGTGATGAAGCTAGTAATATACTCACCTGATATGATGAACTCTTGAAAGAAAAATGTGCACACTACAAATGATATGAGTTCAAAGTCCTCCAAATATATGTTGAAATCAAGAACAAAATAGAGACTATATGAACTCCCCTCAAGAAATTCAATACTAAAAATACAGATCAGGAATCTGTTAAGATGAGGGAGAGAATCAATGATTGAAATTTGGAAATGATATATGCATCACAGTGAAAGTGTGCAAATCATAAACTATATGATACTGATGATGATGAATTATATGAAATGATATGATAGTGGAATAATACGCTGGAAGCATTGGTATTGTGCAAATTGAAATTCCCCGAATAAGTGATGAAAGAGGGTATATTTACTATTGTTGAAATCAATTGATAATGAGATATCTCAATATACTACGGGGAATAATGGAAATGAATAAGTGTCGACACAAACAAATGAATAGCGCTATATAAATGATATTGACGAGAATGAAATCAGCTGAAATGTGAATATTGGGAACTATTGGCAGTAACACCATTGAAATCAATTGATGATGAGAATGAGTTTAAGAATAAACGTTGCACAAAGCATGATATGACATATTGTCATGAATACCATCAGTATCTGAAAATCTGAACGAATTTATATGATACTCATACAAATTATGGAAAGATTATTATGGTGAATATATGAAATACGCGTTGTACTCTTTTTCCCTTGGCTAAGGTTTTGTCCCATTGGGTTTTCCTAGCAAGGTTTTTAATGAGGCAACAAGGATAGCGTATTCACATGAATAGTGTACTCTTTTTCCTTCATTAGGATTTTGTCCCACTGGGTTTTTCCTAATAAGGTTTTAACGAGGCATATTCATGGTATGATGAGGACTACTGGATAAATGATATGATTCTTCACGATGATAAGAGATACTGGAGTAGCTGTACTCTTTTTCCTTCGATCAAGTTTTTTCCCACTGGGTTTTCTTGACAAGGTTTTAACGAGGCAGCACATGGATATTCCACTAAAGATGATCTATTTGAGGGGGAGCTATGTTGTGCTTCCACAATGCTCAGGTTTTGTCCCACTGGGTTTTCCTGAAGAAACAATGTTATGATTTCAAGATGATCAGGTTTTGTCCTACCGGGTTTTCCTGACGTGCTGAAGCAACGGTACCTGATGGCCACAAGATACACTTGAAGATGTGCAGATTAGGCTTTGTTCAAATCAGTTAAAATATGTTTAGAAAATAGTCATTCAAGGGGGAGTGTTATGAAATAATAAAATAATGTATGTGAATGACTATTTTGCCCTCGATGTATTTGTATTATTACGAGTTGTGCCATCAGGAGTTTCCTATAAATAGGAGCTTCAGTTATAATAAAAAATACACCTAAGAGAATACATTTTCTCTATTCTCTCTCTTTCTCTCTAGTTTTATAACAATTACATGTAATGTTGTTCTTTTTTATTTTCCTATTTATATTTTTTTAAAAAAAATAATAACAAACCATGTGCTTCAATATGAAACTTGATTTTGTTCTGACGAATGTTATGCATATGCTACCAATCGCATCAAGTGGTAGTGCCACAATCCTTTTCCAATGAGAAATTAAAATACTTGTAAATATTGAAGTCGTTTGGTTTTCGGTCAAAATATTCTCTTTTATTTTCTTCGCCATACTTGATTGGGCCAAAACCGTGTATATTTATATCAAATGCAACGACCATAGCAACATTNACAATTATATTATATAAACTAGAAAACTCAAGAGAGTACAAGAGAGTGCCAACCACGCCACAACACAACTCCAAAAAGGAGATAAAATTCCATACCTGTCACACCGCTTTCACTCAATAATTTATTTCTTTTGACTATCTAATTAATTTGCTTTATATAAAATTGAGAATATCTTATTTTTCTAAGACTATCTAATTAATTTGCTTTATATAAAATTGAGAATATTTTATTTTTCTAATAATTCAATCGAGGAAGGCGATAGACTCGCAACAGAGTTGGAAACCTTAGCCACGCACAAGAATGTATATGACTTTGAGCTTATGTTTTAGGAATTTAGCTGTTGGATTCTCCAAAGATTGAGTTAAATATGAATACGGAACCAAGAGATAGTCAATTATCAATGTTAGGTCAAAAGACAAATCTATTAATTATGGACATATAATATCTATAATTATTAATTTAAGGCACTAAAAATAATTACCAAGAAAATAATAAAAAATGAGAAAGAAAAACATCAGCATAAATATTTTAAAAATAAATCAAGGAAAAGAGATGAAAAACATAACTTATATTTTTGTATTGATCACGGCTAAAATAAAAATAATAATGAAGCAAATATTTAATGATATTTTCTAGAAGTGTTAAATGGTCTTTGGGTCAGCCCGTTTAGCCCGGAAAAAAATAGGGTTAGGTCCTTTTATTAGTAGCCCGTTTAAATCAGGGCTTTTTAGGCTCGAACCGTTTAGCCCGAAATCTGCTAGGGTTGGCCCGTTTAACTAGGGTTGGGCGGTGTAAATGTTTGCATCAAGTAAGTAATATGCTCTTAGATTTCTTGTATATTACAATTTTGCTATTCCACTTCACATATAAATATGAGTTGTAATAGATTATTATGATTTTGAAAGATAATTATTAACAATTTTGTTATTGTATTTTATACAAAAATATTTAAGCCAATCAGAAAGACTAATAGGAAACACATGAAACATAGTGATAGCGGGTAAATAGTAAATAGCCGGTGAAAACAATTGTTTACTAGCCGTTGTTATTTTTTTTATATATTTTACTCTTTTTATTTTTAATTTTTTAATATATTATTATTATTATTACTATTATTGTTGTTGTTGTTGTTGTTGTTGTTGTTGTTGTAGCCCGCATAGCCCGAAGCCTGCTAGGGTTAGGGTTAGGTCCCTTTTTTGGTAGCTCGTTTAAATATAGGCTTTTTAAGCCCGAACCATTTAACCCGAAGCCCGCTAGGACTAGCCCGAAACCGCTAGGGCTAGCCCGTTTAACATCTCTAATATTTTCTTTATTTTTTTATTCATATTTGGGTGTTTTTCATTTATATTCTTGATGGCTACATCACCTGATAATAAATGAGTATAATTGGTGTTATTCTTTAGAGTTTAAAAATTATTTGGACCTTGAATCGATATATTTTATCTTTTGAGTCTTGATTCAATAATTAACTCATTTAGATTGATAGAAATAAAAGTTTAAATTTGATAGGTTTTAATTTTTTTGGTATCATGAATAGATATAATTTATCTTTTAGGTTCAAAGATTCGTCACTATAAAAAGGAAAATGGTAAGTCCACAATTAATTCATTTCTGAATTTCATAATAATAGAAAGAATGATATATAATTGACTCATTTTTTGAAATTTAATTGACAGAACTCCTCTAGGTTAACATCATATCAAATTTAATTTTCTATATTTTTTTTCCAATATGTTAATAAGACGCGAAGGCCACCTCAATTTCGTTGCTAAATCATTTATTTTATGTAATCAAAATAGTTTATGTTATGAAAAAAAATTAAGGGTGTCGTTTCTGCCTATCGTTGACACAATTGCATTCCTGGAAAANTACATTTATCATAAAAAGAAAAAGATAATATAGATACTTATTAAAAAATATTTGTGAAATAGTAAAAGCCATGTCAGACTCACATAAGTACACGTGTCAAGGGGCAGGTGTCGAAGAAGGGGGCAGCGTACATAAACAAATCGCACGTGTATGCTGACACATGTCAGTTGCTGATTGCTTGGTCGTAGTTGTTTGTTTGAACTGATTTTCGGCGTTATTATCCCCGCTCGTGACGCCTACCCGATTTCGAATCATCAATCATATGTCCCTTCATTTGCGCTTATTCCGTAAAATTAAAACCCGAAATATAGTTTTTAATTGAAAATTAAAATTATGATGAAAAAGTCCGAATCATAAAAATTATTGTTCTGTTTATAATCCTTTGTTAAAGTTAATTAATTTGATTTGTCAATATTCTTATATCGAAGTCGATGGTAGATGTATAAGCTTCATTCAAGTCGATCTCGCTATTTAGTGTGAAAAAAAACTAGTTTCCACCGCCCAGAGCCAACTAGCATCGCGTAGTGTGGAAAGACTCACCAACCACAAAATCGATTATTTAGACAAGTGTCCCAACACGTGTAACTATGTATGCAATAGGACCGTTCAAAACCTGCCACGTGCCCCAAGATTTTTTACTTTCTTTGTGCATAAATAGGCATTGTTCTATATAAGCCATTGTTCTTAAGCAAAATTCCTCCAGCAGCTCATCTACCATGTTCAAAGCTTTCTATGACAACCTTTTATTCTCTTGGGCGCTATAGTAAGTAGCTCGATGCAGTAACCCCAATTTTCATATACAATAAGGCTTACATGCCATAGATAATGCTAAAAGGTGATTCACCTGTTGAGCTCTGAGGGATTGTTGGGAATTCCCAGAGCATAGTAGTGAGCTCGTCAGCCTACACCCCAGACGCCCGCTCGAGCCTTTTCTTTACTCCTTTCAAAATGATTCTATTGGTGACCTCGAACTGACCGTGGGCCTGAGGGTGTACGACAAACACTAAATGCTGCTCTATTTTCATCTCTTTAAACCAAGCTCGCACTTGAGTTCCTGGATATTGCGTACCATTATCAGAAACAAGGATCCTCAGAACACCAAATCGGCAACATATGTTGTTAAACAAAAAAATGGACCACTTTGTCCTTTGTGATGCGAGCTAGCGGTTCTGCCTCGATCCACTTACTGATGTAGTCGCAGCTACAATGAAGAACTTTCTTTGTCCTAATCTTGTCGGTAAAGGACCCACCAGGTTAATACCCCACCGAGCAAAGGGGATCAGAGTACTCATGATGTTCATCTGATCAGCAGGCAGATGCCAAATTTGTCCTTGACATTGGAATTTTTTGCATTGTCGGACCAGTTCAATGGCCATAGCATGGATCATGGGACAATGGGATTCTACTGTCAAAGCCTTTTAACTTTAGTTCATGCACCTGCGTGAGCTCCGCAACATCCTTCATGGTTCTCCTTCAGTACATTCTCCCCATCATCTTCTTAAAAACATCTTAAGTGAAGTCCGACATACGACCTTTTGTAATATCCCCTGTAGCTCAAAATATTTAGACAATTGTCGGGCACCTCGATCAGCCTTTGTTCCCCCATGCCACTTTCCTTTGCAACAATTCCCTGATCGACTTTCACCAATATTTCTTCTCATCCAAATACATAACCTCTCCGAGGATACTGCGTTCTTGGTGTAATATCGTGATGCTCCTATTTTTACATCCATCATTCGAGCTGGCCATTTGTGCCAACAAATATGCTCTAGAATTTTCCCTTCTAAGTATTTAGATTAGCTCGACCTTCTTGAAATCTTGTACAAGACCCTGAACCTCCCCAGCATACCTAACCATATGCTCGTCTCGTACCTTTCAACGACCCATAACTTGCTCGCCAACCAGCTAAGAGTCTAAATGGGTCGTCATCTCATTTATTCCTCCACTAGTGGCGAGCTGTATTCCTTTTATCAATGCTTCATACTTGGCCTCATTATTAGAGGCCTTAACCCTAAGTTGATCGCAAAATAGAGTGGTTCACCTTCGGGGGTGATTAAAACCAAAACCAAACATGACCCTCCAGAAGTCGACGACGTAAGCCCTTCAGTCTTTCCCTTTTTCTCTCGTGCATTCTTGAATGAAGTCAGCCAATGCTCGTACCTTTATGGTACACCGAGGCTCAATATCTATGATGTACTCGCTTAACTCCACTGCTCATTTCACCAAACGATCTAACACCGATGGTCTACCTATAGTCCCCCCGAGATGGAAGTTTGTTTTCACAAATATATTATGATTGAGGAAGTAGGATCACAACTTTCGCGTTGTGATGACTAACATGAGGGAGACTTTCTCTATATCTAAATATCTGAGCTCAACTCTTTGTAGGACCTTGCTTGTATAGTAGATCGGCGCTGAGAGCTATCGACTTCTCGTAGCAACACCATGCTTAACGCCATTGAACCAACGAAAATGTATAGAATAAGGTAGATACCAGGCTCTGACTTTGTTAACAATGGTAATTCTTCTCGAAAGACCTTTAATTTATCGAAAGTGACTTGTGCCTTCTTACTCCATTCAAACTTCGACCTCTTTTTCGAAATTTGAAAAAAAAAGGAAAACTCTTCTCTGCAATTTTACAATAAACTTGTGGAGTATTGCTATGTGACCTGCCAAGACATGGATCTCTTTAATATTTCTTGGCGGCGCCATGTTGAGAACAACTCGAACATCTTCGAGGTTCACCTCTATACCACTTTTCATCATGACGTAAGCTAAGAACCTTCCGAGCCTAACCCCAAAATCTTTGACTGATTGAGCTTCATTCCGTACCTCAGCCAAGTGTCGAATGTTTCCTTTAGATCACATGGATGATCTACAACCTTCTTGCTTTTCAGCAACATGTCATCCTCATAAACCTCCGTATTACGGCGTATTTGTCCTTGAAACATCTTATCCACTAATGTCTGGTAGGTCGCACCGGCATTCTTCATCCCTAAGGGCATCACCACAGAGCAATACCTTTCTGACACATCGAGCATGTATGAAAAAGAACAAGAAGAGATAAATATCAGAAGTCTGTATTTTTATTCATCAAAACTGATCGGCCAATACATAGAAGTGATAAATATATAGAATTCTCAAGTCCTAAAATACTTAACTTACCCACTAAGAAAGGAATAAGTAAAATAAAAATAAAAATTCACTTAAAAAACTAAATAAAGTAAAATAGAAAAACAACTAAATAAGATATAAATAAATAGTAACTAATGACGTCGACGATCCCCCTTCTCTAAGAAGGCAAGTGCGATCTCGTCGCCATCAATTCCCCTACTAGTTATGAAGTTTACCTTACTCTAGTCTTCAGGTGCTAGTTGTATATGATGGTATCTCTGTAATGCATCTATCATGTTCAACAGCTCGTATCCTACAGTTGAATCTCAACAATTTGATCCAATGAAGCAAAAATGACAAATGTATTAATCGGTGATGGAAGGTAAGGGGTTCACTGCGTTTAGGTCTCGACTATTAAATGCAACGAGGAAAAATGACAAATGAATCAAGCGGTGGTGGGAGGCAAAGGACCTACATCCTTACGCACACATGATTCATCGTTTTGTCTCTTCTCGATGTGTTTGATAATTGCAATATATTACATGCAAGGAATAAAGATATTCCACCTAAATACGAACGTATGTATTGAAAATGCATGCTCTAAAAAAATTACATGTTGATATACAACTAATAATTTGGACAAGGATTTGGTGGGCTTTCTTCTTGAATTGCCATTTAACTGTTGTAATATTCTAATACATGCTATAAACAGTTGTATATATATATAGGATTCATACATTTAATTGTGGTATTATACATGTAGCAATTGTTTTAGCTTTATGACTCTTTTAACAACGATATACGCACCATGTATTGTAATTTTATCGAATGTAATGTGAAAACCTAAAAACATGAAGATTAAAGGGTCAGATCAATTTTCAAGTATGGTAATGTTATTTGTGTCAGTGGCGTACCATCTACACCCACCCAACGCGGACAACTCTCTTTGCCCCGCTAAATCTAATCACTCCATTTTGACAAATGAAATAGTGAAAAAAATATAGCTAACATATATAGTTAGCTATTAAAAGCTACCTCAAATAATTAAAATTATTGACATTTTTATTCCATCGTTGGATCTTCAAAAAAGTTCATTTATAGACGTTACAAGTTTCAAGAGCAATGTTTAGTTTGGTAGGTATTAGATATTCAATGCTCAAATGTTATTATACTAAATTATACTCATGTCAACAAAATTAGTAATATATTCACTTTTAATTCTTCAATGTGCATTGTGATCACAAATATAGTAATCAGATGAACGTATTTAATATCTATAATATAGAGAAGACAATCACATCATAAAACATGTCCAATGCAATGGTTCATTGCTTCTTATGTGGCATCTATATAACAATTTAATTTGACAAAGTTAATAGTGAAGTGACTTATTAGTGTAATAAATAGACTTTACAACACTCTATAATATCATAAAAGATTAACCAATGGAGAGAAGCGAGAGAAATAATATTAAGAATTTCAAGATATTTAATTATTTAATTGATTTTTTTTTCTTATTTGTAATTTTTTTGTTTTATTTTATTTGGGACAAGTAGATGACATTATTTTTGATTACATTGTGCTTCGAGAGAATTTTTGAGCTTTAAAATTGCAACTTAACAATTATCTTTTGTTATTCACATCCATGGATTTAGTTAAATGACATTTGTCAGAATTTATATTATAATAACAGTTATACATTAGAGTTGTTTAACTAATGACGACTTTGTTTTATTAGGCATAAGGCAGTTTCCTCCGACTGGGGTGGGGAGTGGCGGGTGTGGGCTGGGGTAGGAGTGGCAGGTGTGAGGGGATGAGGCCGGCTTTCCTCCAGCTGTGGGTTGTGGTCGACCGCCTGGACTTGAGTCGTGTTCTGGGGGTGCGGGTCCAGTTAGGCATTAGGCAGTTTCTGGAGTAGCTTCTAGGGGCGAAGTTCGGTTCGGTGGGCTGGTCGACTGTTTTGCCGCTTGCGAGATTCTTGGTGTTGTGCCGGTTGTAGGAAGGAGTGTTTTGATTGAGTTTAGTTTGTTGCTCGTGTTTGTGTGTTTTCTTTTGTTTTGTTTAGGTTGTGTTTTATTTTTTCTCTCCCATTGGGAGTTTGGTGTATTCTCCACTTGTGAGGGCTTTTGTTTTTCTCCCCTTGGAAGCGTTTTAGTTGTTTTTGTGTGGTTAGGTTGATTCTAGGTTGCCGTCTGTATGTGTAATTCTCCCAACTAGAGTCAAATGTTCAACTATTTTATTTGGCTGTTGGCTGTAAAATTGGTTGAGCAGCTACTCTCTAGTCTTGTTTGTGTTGTGAATATTGTAGTCATATTCTTTCAATAAATATACATACTTTTGTAATATCATACTTTAAAATAAAAAATTAAATAAAAGTATGATAGTTTTTATAATATAAACTAGGATGCACGGCCTGCCCATGCTAATTGTTTTATAAAAAATGAAAAATAACAAATACTAATGTGCTAATAGAACAACAAAATCCCTAACTCATATGATTTTTCATAGTATTCATGATATTTCGAAAATTTTCTGTACATTGTTAAAAAAAGGGACATGTAATCTTCCACCTGTACACAAATCTTTTGCACGGCCGGCCCATGCTAATTGTTTTATAAAAAATGAAAAATAACAAATACTAATGTGCTAATAGAACAACAAAATCCCTAGCTCATATGATTTTTCATAGTATTCATGATATTTCAAAAATTTTCTGTACATTGTTAAAAAAAGGACTTATAATCTTCCACCTGCACACAAATCTACCCTAATTTTTGGCACTGCTAGCATCATTTCCTGCTCATAAGAAATAATAAGAATGATCAAATTAAGTTCAACTTATGAATTTAAGCAGATAAAACATTTTTTCGAATGTCTACAAGAAATCATTATAAAAAATAAAAATGAAAAGAATATACAACAATCTCCAAAATTGACCAAGACTACGATGTATTTTGCTTAATCAAAATTTTTGACTAAGAAACACTACAGATTCATTTTTGTTTCATAATTCAAAATATGTCTGAATTATCTTAGAACTCACAGTAGGCACGGTGATGGAAAAAGAAGCCAATGAAGCAAAAACATAATGTTTATCATAAAATAGAAAACATTGTAAGTGTTGTGCATGTGTTTTCTGTTAAATTAAATTGAAAAGTTAAATTTTGAGATTAGAAAGTAGCATTTCAAGATTAAAAACAAAATAAATTGACGATCTTACCTCATGTTATTATATAAAAAGGTATCGTGAAATATTACGGAGAGAGAGATAAATGTATGCATGACAATATGAATATCAATTTTGCTATGAAGCCAACAGTTGAGGTAAACCTTCTATATACAACAAATAAACCATACCATATTCTCTGATTACTTAAATGAATTCTAATAGTATTATTAATATGGTATGGATTACTTGTTGTATATAGAAGGTTGGCTCCACTATGGAGCCAACTGTTGGCTTCATAGAAAAACTGATATAAATATTCTTTAAAAGTAAATTAGTAAGATGCATACATTTAGAATCTGTAAATATTCCTTCAATTTGCAATATATCCTGGCCAAATGAAATTTCACATGGTAATTAATCTGGAAAGCATATGAAAGCAAGAGATTCTTTCAAAACCAACTGTCGACTTGCCTAGTTGGATTCCATTTAAAACATTTGTAAATTTCCTCAATTACTAACAAATTCTCTTTTTACGGCAACACATTTTTAATGATAAAATGAAATATACTTAAGATAATATACTTACAGTTCCTGGTGGCAAGATGGCATGAAAACGGTCCACCCCAAACATTCCAAGGTCCAAGGTTAGACACAGTAAAAATGCCTAGAAAACAATGAAATAAGCATGCCCAGGAATTAATGTAACAAAAGGAATATATCGAAGATGGTGATTTGCAGTAATTATAGAAGTAAATTGAATCATCCAAGCAGGTTCGAGCCAACACACAACCGAGTTACATGTATTGGACTCATTAGGTTGGAGCTGCTTTGATCGTGCCTTATCAACCAATTCCTTCCAATATCTCGATGACGATTATATGTCAATCTAAGAGAAAAATGAGAAAAACAAGTTAGTGTTGTTACAATCTAACATATCAAGGCTAAAAGAATAAAAAAATCACTAAAATAGAACTGAAAAACTTGATGAAGGGTTAACCTTGTCAGCATCTTGAAGCACTTAGCATCTTGAAGGACGGGTGTAATTAACCCACCATCAGTGGCTACAACAACTGCAGTATGTTGATATGGTTGTTATACGTAATGATTTTACTCTCTCTAGCTATAAAGTTCACAACTGGATGTTCGGCCAAAACAAGGGCGGTTTCTTGGGCTAGTAAAACCATCATGGTCAATCCTTTAGACTTCATCTGTATGAGCAGTTTCGAAGTTCACAACTTGTTAAAAAAAGATCAAAGGAGAAAAAAAAAGAAGAACATGAAATTGACGAAATCTCATAAAAAAAATAATGAGTGACGCATCATCTCAAATTATCAATACAAGACTTATTTTCTTGTAGATTCTCTCAAACTTAAAATCTTCCCCTCACATATTCTATAAAACTGATTTAAATATAAATCTCAGAAATATGAAGCTATTTATTTTCTTTCATGAAACCTCACATGCACAAATTTTAGCTACCATTAAAATGTCCATAATAATAGTCTATAGATCATTTATTGGGATATTGATAGAGCAAACTAAATGCACACCTACAAATTTAGAAATATTTAGCCAATGACTTGAGACTTGAGAGTACCAATCTTCTAGATTTCAATTCAACTTGTTCAATTTTAAAATATTTATTAATTTAACCAAAAAGTTATGGTGGATACCAATCTTTATGTGTGTAATCGAAAAACTTAAGATCTTGAAAGCTTAGCAAAGACGAATCGAAAGGGCCCGTGAGATAAGAATTGGCCAAGCTCAGACTGCAAGGAAGATGACTACGGCCCTCAAAATACAGAACGACTAACCTCGTTATAAATCCGGCGGGCCCGGCCCGCGAAATCCGAGTTGCTCAGATTCGGCGCCTCAAATTCGCGAGCATCCCGAATGCCGACTGCAGCTCCATCGATAAAAGTTGTTTTGTGCCAAATTTAGGGTTTCGAGGTGCGCGAGCTCGGTTAATCCCCCCAGAAATTTCTTCGGGGCTAAGATCGAGGTCGGAAAAGCAATTTCGAGAGTCATATTTTACGCCGAGCCATTGACAGTGGTTGGTTGATTAAGTCCACTGCAGTAGCTTGGTTGAGAGGGAGGCGTCGTAGCTAAGGTTGCTTTTGAGGTCGAGGATGAGCTGTTTCTCAGGCGGCTTGGCCGGATATGAATTTGACTACGGTGCCGCATTTAAATCCCATTTGCTTTTGTACCTTGGCATTCACAAATCTCGGCTTTTGCAGTAATGGTTGAAGAAAAGACCTTCGTTGTTAATAATAACAAATGAAGCAAGAAGAATCTGAAGAAAGGTGGAGAAATTTGACAGGGAGTGCTGAGGCGACGGTGGGAAGATTTTGGGGGCAAGAGCAATTTGAGAATAATTGTGTGTAGGTTTTGGTGCCAATACAGAGTTCCCAAAAACCAACCAAATAAAAAAACAAAAAACCAGGAACATTCTAATATGTTGAATAAAAAGAAATAAGAAAAACTGCAAAATCAAGGACAAACTCGGCAATTTACAACAAAATTATACAGGTATCAATATGGGACCAATGGATCTCAATAAAAAATTAAGAAATAAACAGTGTTTAAACTTCTTTTTATTAAATATAGAGACTTATATATATATATATTTATATATATATATATATTACCTTGACGTATTAAAATTTACGACTAGACTGCTTATATTCGTAATATTAAGATGATATATATTTTTATTTACTATTTAATTGCAATTTGCTAATAAATATGAAAAGTGTTTCAATATTTCAAAGTATATNAATATTCAAGTCCCCAAAATCGCCCCATATTAAACTAAACTCGACTGAAAAAATCGTAAACCTCCACCATGGCTAAATCCAGTCCCACCGTCGCCGCCCTCTTCTGCTTATTATCCCTCTCACTCGCCGAACACGCGCCGCCTGTTGATGACGCGGTCTCTTCCCGTGCCGCCGTCCACAAGGTTCCAGTCAACCACGGAAAGCAGCTCAACAGAATCAACGTCCCCACCGTGCCACTGAACAAAATCACTTTCCGGGCCATCAACCGCCGGTTTCCGGTCCGATTAAGTCGATCCTGCATCCACATCCACAAGATCCACCGGAAAACGAAGGAAAATAATCAGATCTCTGTCGCAGACGACGTGATCTTTACCTCCGGCGAGAACAGCGACTTCGAGGTGCCCGTGGTGTACGGCGGAGGCCGGAAGATCTCTGGACGGTGGATGGGTCTGCAGGGTCACGACAGCCGCAATGTCGAGGATTTAAATCGAATCAAGCAGATTGTGTCCGAACGGGAGAGAGAAATCAATGTTTTGAAGAAATTGAAGAAAAGTCAGAGACTAGAGAATGAGGAGGAAGAAACGAAGTTGAAGAAGAATGGCGTATTTATGAGGCGCGTGCGCAAGTTCTTGGACCAATATTTCTAGAACACCCCTGTTTGTGACTTGGATGGAGTAACAATTTGGCTCAAAACTCAAAAGTAGTAGTAAATAAGAGAATCTTGTACTTTCTTCTAAAATAATCATGCTACATGAATAAGATTTGGGTCTCTGTTTCTATGTTGTATTAAAAAAGTAGAAGCTTTCTGCGTTGGAAGTTATGGTGACTATCTGTGTACTTATTTCCCTTCAGCTTGAATTAATTTCAATGAAGATTTTGGCAATACTATATCAATACAATTCAATCAAGACATGAAATTAAAACCTCTGAATCCCAGAGCACAGTTTCAGTTTCTCAACACTTGGAAAACACATTTTACCCCAAAAAATAACAGATAAACAAACCAATTACCACGTGCCAAAATCAGAAAGAAGACGAGCACGCTCCGTACCCCAAACGAGGCCCACTAAGCTGCGCGCACGGCCACGGGCTAACCCGCACCGCAGCCCCACTCACGTCCGAGCACTGCCAATCTCCGGGCCCACGCTTCCCTCCGAGATGAACATTGGCCAGGCAAATCCCAGTAAAAGGCGCATCCTTCAAACCATGGATCAACCCCGCCTGCCCCACCCCTTCTCCCCACACGTCCCTAATCACCACGTCCTTTAGAATCGGTAGAGCATTGGGATTGTAACCCGCGTCTGGGTGGTCCCCAACATTTGCGGAGATCTTGATTCCGGTGCGCACGTTTTCCAAGTACACGTTTGACACGGTTATGTTGCGGACGATTCCACCTCGGCCGGTGTTGGTCTTGAGGTGGATGCCGATTCCAGTGGCGAAGAGGGTGATGTGGTCGGCGAGGACGTCGTTCACCCCGCCGGAAGTCTCGCTGCCGACGGCGATTCCGGCGAACGGGGACGAGCCGGTGAGGCGGCGGATGGTGATGCCATGGGACGGGCGGCCGTAGGAAATGCCGTACTCGTCCCACCCACTCTTCACGGCCACGAGGTCATCACCAGTCGAGATGAACGAGTCCTCTATGCACACGTGGGAGCTCGAGTCTGCCACAAATATCATTCAATCATTCTTACACATTACATTTACTTTAATTTAGTACAATTCATCCACTCACATGATTTTAACTAACCATCACTTCATATCATCTTTCTCCTACTTTTACATTAGATTCATACATGGATATTAAATTATTAATAAAGCATGACAAAAATGTGCCTAAATTGATACTCCATCCTATTTTTATTATTTATTATTTCGAGAAACAACACGCTAATTAATAATTTTTTTTCTTGCCAATATTAACCCTATTTAATGGATGTTATGGGAAACGATGGAGATGGGATATGAAGAGACACTGCGTATTAGATGGAGGAAATATTAACAAAATAGACAAACGACATTTATTTAATCAATGATTAATTAAGGCCAGAGTGACAAATAATAAAAATAGGAGGGAGTATAATTTACCAACATCGGATTTTTCGTACCTGGATCAATTCCATCAGTGTTGGGAGAGTCGGCAGGGGCCAGTATGGTGACATATCGAATCACGACATTGCTGGTAAGGCAATGATAAAAAAGATTATATGTTCATCAACTGTAGCTGCTAAATGAAGAGAGAAATTTGCAGGAGTTTTTGTAAAGTAGTTACCTTGAGTACACGGGGTGTATGTTCCAAAAGGGTGAGTTCTTGAATATAACATTTGAAATTATTATATTTCTAGAGTTCATTAACTCAATAAGGTTTGGCCTGGTAAACTTGAGAGTTCTCTGCCTCCACATGCCCCACCAGACGCCTCCTTGCCCATCGATCGTGCCATTTTCCCCTGTAAAAAGCAATGATAAAAAGGAGGAAAGGCATAAAACAAGTGACCAGTAGTTCATCTAAAATAAAAAGAAAAAGAGAGAGACTACTCAGACTAGGAATTATGTGCCTTCAATTTTTATTTTTGTTCACCATTATGAGGTTCTAGTATA
>BKCP01006128.1:60095-116110 GCA_008636005.1 Striga asiatica
TATCAACGTGCCAGTGACTTTTGCTCCTTTCTCTTTCTCTCGTTTGTTTTTTTTTTCGATCTCTTCCTTTCGGTTCGAGTATTTTTGTGTTTCTCTTGGGTTTCATCTCTAGCCTACCCCGACTTGCTTGGGACTAAAGGCTATGTTGTTGTTGTTGTATATGAACCATTTAGCAAACCACCACACTACCATTAAAAAAAGTAGATATTCGGTCACCTACTTTGGCTTTTATATTCTGAAGAGGTAATCACTGAAATTTAAAGCCTATGATTAGGGTACTACAACAATTTACTTAATTTTTCCTTTTTCAATGAAACATTTCCAAAGATCTAAAAAAGAAAAAATGGAAATGAATGAAAAGAAAATATTTCTCCTGCCAAAGGGCAATCACGTGAATGAATCATAAAACAATTTGGCCCTTGAGAAAGCTCAAAGGCCAACCTTCAAGTCCACTGCATCTGCATTGGGTTGATTGAAAGTCACACAGGCCAAAACAACTCATCATTGGTGCATAACCTAAAGCTCATGGGATATTCCAGAAAGATGCTATAACTAATGTTAGCTACATATTCCACAACACAGTTCAAACATATCCAAGCCATCATTATCCAGTAAAAAAGATGTGCTCCAAAATTATATTCCAATTTTTGTTTCCGACAATTGGATGAAATATCATGTCATAATCATACAATGGAATAAAACAAGAATTAAAACACAAAATAAGAAATCTCATCTTTATTATCCTACATGATCCTAAAGCATATACAACCCAAATCTCAATCAGAACAAAATGGATGTCTTACCATACATGAAAATGACTGGGTTGAACATACAGAGAAACCCATTACAAAGAAACTAAAGCAAAACATCACAGAACACGTAAAGAAAAAAGAAAACGAACTAAGATGCACGACAAAGGCCGACGAGGAGGACCGGCACAGAACCCGTCTCTCGACTCACTTATACCGAAAATTATCTCATTTTCTTTCCTGCAAAGCCAATTGATTCATTCATTGATTGGGCTTTTATAAAGCAGCAAATTCTCAATCAAACATACACACATTGCTTAGAATCTTTCGATTAGGTCTGTTTGGCCCTGCATAGCTAGATGCTCCGAGACATCAGCCAGAGATTTGAGGTTGCATTTTATGAGAGCTTCCACAAAGTAACACGTCTCGTCTTTGGTGTTACCTTCCGGAACATCCACCACAAAGGACTCGATCACCAGTGTCCCTGGCCTTCCATCTATGATCTCGGGATGGACGGTTATGATCGAGGAGTAGTTCTGCAGGAGAAAAAGGCAAATGAGTTTATTGAAAGAAATAAAGTAGTACAATCCCATATGGATAACTCAACCAATTGTTTGAGAGCTCATTTTGGTAAAATATTTTCCTTGTGCTGAAAGATATTGAATCTACCGGCCAAAGAATAGATGGATTAGAAATATTAGCTTTCATCATATCAAGAAACTTTTCACATTTGAATAAAAAAATAGTATATATGAAAAAAAGAAAATGCATAAGATGTACATAGGCCAACCAAGCACTGCATTGTGACACAGAAACCAAAATGCACCACCGGAAATTATGATACAAGGGGGAAAGAAAAAAGGGCCAAGAACCAAAAGATAGTGTACAAGAAATCAAGAATGGTAGTTCACAGACGAAGTTTTGACACTTGTTATTAATTGAGAAGCTCAAAATGCAGCTGACTTTGAACAAATGACAGGTCTCGTGTTTAATGATGCCAAAACCATATTTGTATCACACCCAAACAACGGCAATCACACAAGTTGAATCAAAACCATAACTTGAAAACAATCCATCGGGAAAAAANTCGAACAATCCCTATCTGCAAATCGCCCCGCACTATGGACCTACTCACGAGCGGCTTATACCTCTGCGGCTGATCAAATATCCTCACCAACGACCACACCTAAAGAAATAAAAAAAAAATCAAATTCAATCCAAACCCATTTCAAAAAGGGGAAAAAAAAACCCTCTCCAGTTCATCCAATTATTCGCAGATCTGAATAAGAATCGAAGTGTAAAATCTGTATTACAGAACAGAACTCACGAGAGGCAAAGGGGCCTTGATGTGTTTGACAAAAGAGGAGCTGCACTGGTTTTCTCCGACGTCATGCTTGTGGTGTCCTCGGATGAAATCCTCCTCCGGCCCGCCGGCACGCCTGTCGTCCTTCAGCGGGCTAACCATTTTCGAATCGGACGGTTCAGAGTTCACGGGAAAAGATGAGGGTAGTATGAGAGAGCGAGAGCGAGAAAGAGAGAGAGAGAGAGAGAATCAAAGTCAAGAAGAGGTTTTCCCAACAGTTCAAAAGCACACCGCCATGGGCACCTGCAACTAGCCTGAATGGTCCGAAATGCAATTTTTATACCACTTTCTCTGTCGTCCACACTTGTGAATTGTGAATGGAGGGGCCAATTTAGCATTAAAATAAGTCAAGTGGGAAAGCAAATTGGGGAAGGGGATTGGTTGTGGGATGGGGATTTTCGAAGGGGAGAGTGCTTTTCACAGTTTTCTATTGTTCTATTGACAAAATTCAGGGTTGGTTTTCTTGCTAAGTAAGGACAGGTGGGCTGGATTAATATTTGTACTTGGCTCCATGGCTATCTATTCTTGGCCACATGGGGTTGGCTCCATGGCTATCTATTCTTGGCCACATGGGGTCAGTGGTAAAGGTGGAAATCAAGGCCTTTACAATTTGAGATAAGAAGAAATTGGAATGAGAGATTATATCTCAAATTGTTAAATTATATATGAAAGTTGGTGGAATAATATATAAATGTGAGTTTTTTTTTTGTCGAAATGACAGTAATTTTATACAAGAAAAGATATAATTACAATAACAGTACAACCCGACAGCTTAATAAGGCAGTTCTTGAGCTGAATTTAACGGGAGGACAAATTTGATGATCGTCTAGACGCTAATAATAGCTCACAACTCACCCACAAACAACACAAAGCTAAAGTAAGAAGCTCCACAACTGGAGAATAAAAACTCTCCACCGGTGAAAACACAAACACAGGAACATGAAAGAAGAATACCACACAACAAAACGAAAACAACCCACCCACACTACAAACCCACTCAGCCACAACACGTAAAGAGTCGATCGACCTTCACCATAACTGGCAACCAGTTAGGGGTCGAAACCCAATCGGGGCCCGTCACCTACGTCTTAAGCGCCAAACAGCATAGTAAAGGACCAACAAAACACACGCACAACACAACGACAAAATAAAAAACAAAAAAACAGACTAGAGTCCTCCTCCTTAACAGAAAAGCAAACTCTGCGAGACCCCGCCACCACCACCAAGAGAACCCACCCAAACAGACAGAAGACCGAGCCAAAGCACTGAGGTCTAAAACTGCAGAAAACACCTACAAGATCCAATATTCCCGCCCCGAAAACTCTCCCAAGTAGACACCCATGAACCAATGTGACGGAAGCCTTCCGTCAGCCCCAAACTCCCACAACCCCTTTCGTCCGGCAACCAGAAGCCAACAGACAACCAGAGCCCTCGACCTTCACCATGACGCAACCAGTCTCCCAACCCCAGAGACAACTTGAGAACCTGGCGGAAACAAGGCACCACGAAATCCCCAAGATCAAACCCCCTGGACATCCACCTACAGCTTTAGGCGAGCAGCCACCGGCGACAGCCCACTACTACCGGCAGAGACTTACCAACCAACCCCGAGTAAGCAAGAAAAAAGAGGGGAGAAAGAGAACACCTCTACTCCAACCTCCACCTGACAAAAGTTGGGAGCACGCTGCCCAGCCTTGCCATCGAGACGCCGAAAACCTTGCACACTCGAAGGTCAGTCGGAGCATCGCAGCTCCACAAAGCACCAATCGACCGCGAAATCCCCACCTCGACGAAAGGTCGGGGGCCATGACCTGCGGTGGCAACAGCACGCCCGTGTGGAGCTCCTTGCTGGGAGGAGACAGACGGCGGATGAAGAAGGTCAACGACTAGAATGGGGATTTAGGGTTTGGGAATTTAGAGAGATAAAGGCTTATAATAAATGTGAGATAGGTAGTCATATATGTGAGAAGAAATCTATGTATGTAGAAAAAAGTAGGCATTAATTTATTAATCACACAACGTAAAAAAAAATAAGAATAATAAGGAAGCTCATATACCATTGGAGACTTCTCTTTAGAGAAGTTTACATTGCAACATGTGTTAGGCTCATTTATTTGGATTGACAAAACTTAATAAGGTGTCATATCCCTTAATGTCAGCCATTTATTTATTATGAATGAATGTCGAATTGATAAAATTAACCCAGCGCTAGCCCACCCAATTATTATGTGTTGGGCTGACAATTTCATCAAGCCCGCGCTAGCCCACCCAACTTCTTAAAGAGGAAATTATATGGGGAACAACTTAACAGCAAATTATTTGCACTTATACGGTTCAAACATAAACTTTAGCATAATTACAAAATCATGAAACTTTATTTGCATATATACTAGACAATTAATATAGATTGATTAGATACAGTTACCAATAAAAAATCAAAACTAACTCCCTAAAATCACGCATTATTACTCCTTATCTCTCCCATGACTAAACCGATTACCCCCTCAACACATGTTTCTCTTCAGTAAATCATACCTTCACTTTTATGGCCAAAACCAAGATCCCTCCCATAGCCGGTGATCCCCCAATCACGGCGCCGGTGTGGATGCACATAAGCGGTGTGGACTCAGAAGGCGGCGTTCGCCGATTCGAAGTGGAGGACCTGCAAGGCCACGAAT
Organism: Striga asiatica; assembly: GCA_008636005.1. Classification (NCBI taxonomy): domain Eukaryota; kingdom Viridiplantae; phylum Streptophyta; class Magnoliopsida; order Lamiales; family Orobanchaceae; genus Striga; species Striga asiatica. The sequence continues at coordinate 64,886 of BKCP01006128.1, forward strand.
GCGGGGCTTTTCCCCAAACAGAAAAAAACCATGGTTACGGAGGCCGAATCGGGTTCACCGAAGGTCTCGTGTATAGGGAGAGTCCGGTCGATGAGCGGCCGGCTTCGCGCGAATCCACCGGGGACGGAGGGAAAGACGGCGGAGAAATCAGGGATCGGCGGCGGAGAGCGGAGATCCGGTTTCTATGCCAAGGTAATGGAGTTTTCTGTTTTAAGAATGGGAGTAGGAGACCGTTCCGATTGGGGAGCGGGAAGGTGGTGGAGGGGGCGGAGGAGGAGGAGGAGGAGCCGCCGGGAGGTGTTGAAGGAAAATCAATGTTTTGGTTCGATTTTTTTAGGGTTTTTGAACTCTGTAATTGGTCAGTACATTGAAATCCCCAGATCAATCTGTACATTGAAATTAATTTATGATCAGTATATGAACAGTTTATGTACAATATATGTACATATACTGGGATAAGTACAATTATTGTACATCTTAGTTTATGTTTGGTATATTAACTTATGTACAAATTAGTTTTTGAATGAATGTTTGTTTTTCTGTTTTCAATGTTTATCATAGTTTATGTTTGGTATATTATAAGATTTTTTCTGTTGAAACGAAATTGACAAGCATAAATTGATTTTTTTTGTCTTTTTTTTTTGTGTATATGTATGGTTTATATTAAGTATATTTCGGCATATGATAAAGAAAATTTATCGCGAGACATAATTTTTATGTATAAAATCAGTTTATATTCAACATAAACTGATTTTTTTAATTCAAATTTGAAATGTTGTTTTATAGGATTCTATCTTCAACTTAATTTTGCATCTAGCTTACCATATATAACTTTTTTTTCATTTATGGAAGAATCCCGTAAGTCAAGAGATTATCCAAATCTGTTACACATCTGGCATTGATATAATTTTTTATGGTCAAGTAGGTATATTTGCAAATAAATTATGTAGTTAGTATTTTTACAAATATTTATCAATCACTAAGGTAAGTATGTAAATAAGCCCTTCTTAAAATCCAAAAATACCAAAGAATCTCAAATACCATGAAAGTTTGTTATGCTCACAAGATCATACAATGAATATTTTTTAGATAAGTTGATAAAATGCACCATAGACATCTTGCAACCGAGAACCAGCCCATGGGCCAACGGTTTGGGTTTTGAACCTTTAACCACGGGTCTTGAATCGGCCCGTAGTTTGATCTGGGACAACAAGTTCACAATTTTTTAGAAAAAATTAAATCGCCAGTTCCAATTTCAGTTGTGAATCGTAACCGGCCCGACACAATTTTCAAAATTTTTTAAAATTTAAATTTTCAAAAAAGTTTGATTTTTTTTGTTGGTTCTGGCCCAGTCAGGCTCGGAACTGTTAAGATCCCACGATCAAGATCTTTTTGAACCTTCTGAACCATCGGTTCGACCTTGAACTGTCTGAATCATCGCTTCGAACTTGAACTGTCAGTTCCCCAATTGTAAAAAAAATTCTAAAACCTCCACTTCATTTTGACACCAAAGTATCATCACCACCTTCTTCGATAATCTCCTTAATACTCTCATTTCTATCATTTATTTTATAATTGTCGAGTTCTTGTGAAGTACGACCACGAAAGAGAAAAATATAGAATCTATGAGTGGTCATCGATTGCTACGGTGACAGTATACCCAGACGTTCTGGGTCTACCTGATGACGTGTCTCCCAGGGAGATCGCGCACATCTTTAAAACTATAGAAGATATCCCTGAGGGTTTTGAGTTCGAGTACTCGGATGCTGCTTCTACTGAAGGTCAACAGACGGCCGCAGGACCCAGGGCTAGGGGTCGACAGTGGACGAGGGTTGGGGGTTGATAGTATATTCACAAGGCTTTTCATGAAGGTACCAGATACGAGTAAGGGTGATAAGTATTTTGTATGTATTTACATCCACTGTCCTCTTGGAAACAATAAGAGGTATGCTTTTCAAAAACTGGTAATGTGTATGGAACCATGCAATGACATGCAAACCTATCATGCGACTGAAATCGGGATTGAATCGAGCCAAAATCAATTTTCGAGAAGTAGCACTGCATTTGGGGCTAGATCTACAATCTTAAGTTTCTTTCATTCTGGGAGGATGTTAAGGTACTAGAATCACACTTTGCTTACTCTAATTCCCAAGTGTTTGAATCATGGTTCTCTTGGTCATTATAGACCAATCAGTCTCTGGGGTAGTTTATTTATTTAAAAAAAAAAGTAAGTGGAGAAAAAAAAAAGAGTGGAAAAAAATAAAAATGACGTATTATATGAATCCGTTTTTCTAATAACATTTTATTAGAAAAACGGATTCAAATTATATGTTTTATACTTAATTTGGAATAATTTTAAAAATATTTATTTTCTTTTAAAAAGAGTCAAATTGAAAAGAAATTAATAATTATAAACCGTATTTAGCGAATCCGTTTTTTAAAACCTTAAATTGATTGATTTTTAGGGTTTAGAAAAACGGATTTGTTTAATATGTTTTTAATTCATAAAATTTAAATTTAAAAAAAAAATATTTTAAAACGTATATTATAATTACGTTTTTAATTAACTAAAAAATATTAAAAATATTAAAAAACGTATAATTATTATACGTTTTTAAATGAAATTTTTCTAAAAAAATAAATAAATAAAAACGTATTTAAGTCATTCGCACGAGGTATATTGGCTTATCTCAACTTTTGACATTGTTTGGAGTTGTTTGAAAATTGGTAATTGTTATAGTATGTTTGAATGTGGTGGTGTTTGAAGATTGTGAATTGTTAATTGTTTATCGATTATGTGTGTATGTTGAATTGGATATTAGAATTTTGTCCTAAATTGTCAATTGTGTATCGGTTGTGATATAGGGTATTATATACTGGACCGGCTTTAATGTATAAAAAGGGAATATATTGAAGAATAAGCCTACATATGGCTAGGACACGTGGCACGATTCGATTGGACAAGCCCAACTTGGGCCATAAGGTACACTCCCCCTATAAAAGGGGGCTTAGGTATCCCATTCTTTCACTCTCTCGACATTCATAGTTATACTCTCGGGATTTGGAGTGATACTGACTTGAGCGTCGGAGGCCCGACGCCGGGACCCCTCCCGGCGTTGGCTTCTTGCAGGTCCGGTGGCCGTTCGAGTTGAAGGAGCCCGGGTGAAATCTTATTCACTTCAGGTTGGTTGTTGTTGGGCTTAGGGTTTTTTGAAATTAGGGTTAGAATTAGAAAGGGCTTCCAATTTATTCGAAATATAGGTAAATTGTATGTTATTGTTTGATTATGGGTATTAGGGTTTTGGAGGATTAATCGATTGGGAAATTTTATTTTGGTTTTTTCGTTAGAGTAAAAAGATGGGTTTAAAGAATAATTGAATTTTTTGGGTGTTGGATTACACATTATGTGTTGTTGTAATTGGGAAGAATTGAAAGTTTTTGTTTGCAACAGGTATAAATGGCGTATTATGGTCCGTATTTTTGTTAATTTGTATTGGCGATTTGCGAGGGAACAATTAAGAGATTTTGTTTCATTTATGGATAGTCCGGATGGTTCATTTGTTATTACGGGGAGGATATCATATGACCAATTGGTACAGATGATTAATGAAAATTGTCGGTTTGGAGAAGGTTGGACAATTCAAGCGATTACTTTAATGTTTCGTCAACGCAATGGTTCGTGGACTGCCGGAAGACTCGATAACAATAGTGCTCTTGAGTGGATTTATTTATCTCCTTCTATGTCCGTTGTGTATTTGCATTTATCGTTGGAGGCAATTACACCGGTCACACAATTTGAGGATTTTACTCTTTATTACGGGAGAATGGATGAGGGCACGTCGACTTCTCATCTACGTAATTTTGGAGAAGGGACAAGTTCACCAATTAGAGAAAGGGCAAATGAAGACGGGGAAGAAAGTGACGAAGAGTTCGCACTCGGTGAAGATGATTTCACAGACGAGACCTCAGAAACCGAATCAGATAGATCGGTGAATGAGGAGAGTGAAACCGAGTTCATTGAAGAAGAACTCCCCTTTCCTAGTGGTGGTCGGCACGTATACCGCGAGATGGGTGAATGGGAGCCATCCAGGATAGATGAGGACGAGTATGCTATTCCACGCTGGAATGGCGACATTGAGACCATATGTTTGGGTATAGTTTTTCGGAGCAAGCAAGAAGCCCAAATGGCTTTAAAGGGTTGGAACGTCGATAGGTTGCGGGAGATTCGGGTAAATGATGGGTTGGAACGTCGATAGGTTGCGGGAGATTCGGGTAAATGATTCAAATCAAAAGTCATACAAAGTGGTTTGTAGATCTAGTGAATCCGCCTTATGTGTGGAAGGCTCAGGTGACTAAGTCCAGGCGGGTTAATGAAATGTGGGAACTAACTGAATGGACTGATAGACACACTTGTATGCAACCGGTCGAGAGAAATGACCACAAAAATGTAACCGCCCAAATGATTTCAAATCTCATTCGTAATAAGATTCGAAAGAAAGTGGAGTACGGCGTCGACATGATCCAGGCTGATGTGAAACAGTGCTGGAAAGTGGATGTCAGCTACAAGAAGGCATGGCACGGAAGGAGAAAAGCCATCGAGAGTGTGTATGGCACTTGGGAATCGAACTTTGCAGAACTCCCTCAGTAAGCGAAAATTAATTACAAATATATGTGTTGTTTGTCTATCGCTATGTTTATCTATTTATTATGAACCGTTTTATAATGTGTAGGTATTTTTCCGCGCTTCAAAGAACGAATCCCTCCACAGTTGTAGAGTGGGAATGGCAGGGTGGGGAAATGGCGCAACAACTTCGAGACAGACAATTCAAATTTGTATTCTGCGCGTTTGGTCCCGCCATTCAAAGTTTTCAAATGCCCCCGCCGGTTATTAGCGTCGATGGCACACATTTGTGTGGATCCTACAAGGGAAAATTGCTTGTGGCCACGGCACAGACTGCGAACAAGCGCCTATTGCAGTCGCGTATGCGCTTGTCGATGAAGAAAGCACGGACAGTTGGTCATTTTTCCTTAGGAATTTGCGGCAATATGTAGTCTTCCAGAGACGGATCTGCGTTCTTTCCGACAGGGATGCAGGCCTACTCAGTGCCATTGAATCATTAGCAGATTGGCAAGAACCCGCTGCGTATCACTGGATTTGCCTTCGACACCTTCGAAGCAACTTGGTGACTAAGTTCAGGAGTAAGAAAATTCGGACTTGGTGTTGGGAATTGGGTTCGCAGTTGTCGGAACGAAAGTTTCGAGGGACAGAACGACGACTGTTGTCATTGTGTCTCGAAGCACACAATTACCTTTTTCGAATTCCTTTGAACAAGTGGACCCTATTGAAAGATCAAGGACGCAGATGGGACACATTGACAACGAATATGTCGGAGAGTTACAACAACGTCCTGAAAGGGGTTAGGTTCCTGCCGTGCAGAGCTTTGGTAGACGCCACATTTCATAAAACTCTGGATTTGTTTCAACAGGAACAAAACAAGTCCATGAGATGCAGGAGTCCCATTGCTAGGGAGCACTTTAACGCATATTTGCGCAAAACTTTTAGCGATAGCCTAGCGCGACCTAATGGTAACGAGGTGCCCCCAGAGATAACGGACTCACTCGAACTCGGGTTCAAGTCCTGAATCTGGGATCCTCATTACTTTTTTTTTTTAATTTATAAAACGGATTCTGGGAATCCGTTTTACAAATAATTTGAATTGTAAAACGGATTCTCCAAATCCGTGTTTTTTTTTTAATTTATGTGTTATAGTTTATAGTTTATAGTTTATATGTTATACTTTATAATTTATATGTTTATATGTTATAGTTTATAGTTTATATGTTATACTTTATAGTTTATATGTTTATATGTTATAGTTTATAGTTTATAGTATATAGTTTATATGTTCATATGTTTATATGTTATAGTTTATAGTTTATAGTTTATATGTTATACTTTATATGTTATATGTTATATTTGTGATGATTGTGATGAGATGAATTTATTTGTGAATTTATATAATATGTTTAGGGATTATTTTGTCGGAAGTTGAATTGTCGATTAGAGATTATTTTCGATTTATTATGTATATGATTTTTGAATTTGTGGATTTATTGTTTAGTTCATTTATTTGTGTTTTTGTGATTTTTTTTGTGTGAATATGATTGTATTATTGTAATATAATTAATTATTGTTAGTATGTAGTATATAATGATTGTTTTTTTTTTTGGCAGAAAATGGCATCTTCGTCGTCCTCACAACCGCAGCGCTACAATGTACATCCCGGTCCGAGGGATCCGTCCACTCTATATCTTCAGTACTGCCACCGGTCGAGTGATTTGTTCGAAGATATAGGCGGATGTCGTGACGGCGTCATTAAACCCCGCCGTTTCGACACTCAGTTCTGGAAGGCGTTGGATCACCAGCATCCCAGAGTTTGGGATGCCATCGAGAGGACGGGGTTTGGCCCGCTGTTTCGAATGGGCAGAGTTATGACCGACAACAGCCTCGTCACGTGTCTGGTGGAAAGGTGGCGACCGGAGACGCATACCTTCCACTTTGACTTCGGGGAGGCCACCATCACGCTGCAAGATGTACAAGTCCTTTTTGGTCTCCCGATCGATGGAGAGCCTTGTTGGGGAGCGACTCAAGATAACACACCCCTTAAATGGCAAGAAATTTGTAATGATTACCTAGGGTTCGAGCCCTATGTTCAGGTAAATTTTTTCTTACAATTTTGTTTTTTTGTTTTGAATTTTATTTATGTTTACTCAATTCATTAATTTTTAATATATATAAACCACTCTCAGGATCCCGACGAACCGGTTCAAGACCCCAAGACTTGGGCCATTCATGGCCAGTATTTAAAGGTCTATGCGTTAGAAGACGAGTGCAACAGAGAGCTAACCGATGTAGAGAATATCCCCACCTACGAGGCGAGGGCGAAGGCCCTTATACTCTGGTGCATCGGTTCATTCTTCTTCCTCGACCAGAGGGGAAATAGAGTGAACCTCTACTGGTTGCAACTTTTGCACGACATCGATACGATCAAGACGTACAGCTGGGGTTCGGCGGTCCTGGCCGGAGTGTATAGAGCGCTCTGCACGAGCGCCAAGTCCGGGGAAAACTGGATCAAGAACTGTGTCCAATTGATTCAGGTAAATTTATTTGCTTGTTATTTGAAAATTCATTTTTTTTTTATTCTAATTTAGACTAATATCTAATAACAAATGAATATGTCGATATGTGTAGGTTTGGGCATATGAACGTATCCCTCGTATTCGCTCAAGAATGAGGGATACGAACTTTGAGAGAGTCGCTGCTTGTCCCTTAGGTGGAAGGTAGTAAAATTTATTTATACTTAATACTTAGATTATTTCCACTATCAAATTCTGTGATTACAAATTGTTTTTTTTTTTTTTACTGTGATTTTTAAGGTGGGTGGGAAAGAGGAGCACGACACACCTGGGCAAGGGAACAACCACCACCCGGGATCAATTGACAGGGCTCACAGAGACGGATGTAAGATTATTATTATTATTTTTATTTGTTGTTTGTTTTAATTTTTTTAATAACTTAATTCCTAATTATTTTTTTTGTATATTTTTTTTTTCAGTTCGAATGGCTACCCTATCAGTGGCACCTGCAACCAAATGTTCTCCCGGCCCAGTGTACAGAAAGTTCACACCTCTGAATGTATAGGGGGTGGATCTTCAACTGGAACGTCTGTGAACTCCACCTGCCTGATAGGGTCCTCTGTCAGTTCCGGCAGTCCACCCCCGAGCCTCCTATCATTACGACTGAGACCGAATATCGGTTACACCATCAAGGCCAAGGGATGACTGGAACGCCAGTTTTTGATTGGGTCACCTTTCACGGAGAGTTTGGGAATGCTTGGGTCGAACATAGAGACGAAAATGTTGTCCCAGCCCTCGCAGTGGAGTTATTCATTGAGCCTGAGGCGGGTTACCTTGATTGGTTTCACAGTATCACTGTGAGACTACTCGGTGACTTTGCCAAGTACGCGGTGGCCCAACTGCACAGAGGCTTTCACCCACATGCCGAGCAGGGGAAGTGCGATGTAAGTAATATATATTTGTGTTTTATTATTATTATTATTATTATTATTATTATTATTATTATTATTATTATTATTATTATTATTATTATTATTTAGTTTTTGTTTCATTATAATTGACTTTGAATTTAATTTTCAAGCTACCGCCATGGAGGGTGCTTTTCACACGTTATCTAACGTGGACCACCTACATCATACACTCCATCCAGATGTGTTGGCGGTATTCCAACAGGCCAAGAGCCTTCTATACAGTTCTCTGACTGTCAGAGGCGGAGACGTCGCACAAGGGACGTCGTCGAGCCAAGTTCTCTCGCAGGAGAGCTACGTCCGATCCAGAGGACGCAGTCACACCGGGCGAGGCATCGACCTGCTCCCAACATTGGTGGAGGTAGAAGACGACGCGACCGCCAACCCACTGCCGACACCGGGTCTCAGGAAGAAGAAGAAGAAGAAGAAGAAGAAGAAGGTGAAAATTTTTAACTTAACACAAAAATAATTTTATTTATTGTATTTATTTATTTATTGTGATTTTAAAAAAAATAATTTACTCAGGTGAAGAAGAACAAGAAGAAGAAGAACCTGTTACGCCCATAGCATCGTCTTCTTCACGACAACCACAACGTCAGATCAGCCACCGACAGCGCAATCCTACGAGTCGATACACTCCTAATTAGTTTGTGTTGTATTCAGAGAATTTTGTGAACATATTTGTTTTTTCTTTTTCTTTTTTTCATTATGTATACTGATATTTGTGTTTTGAATAAATTATTGTGGTTGACTTTTGGTATATAGTGTATGTTGGATTATTTTGGGAGAATTGATTCATATCAGTTGGTTGAACAAGTTCTGATTTGTTGAACAGGTTGTGAAATAGATCCAAAAAAATATTTTGCATTTTTCTACAGTGAAAATACGTTTTTCGTAGAATTAGGGCAAAATCAATCTTTAGGGAAAATTGATTTTACACAAAAAAAACGTATTTTCTAAATATGTTTTATAATTGCAAAAACGTATTTATAAAATACGTTTTATATTTCAAAATTTATTTTCCACAGAAAATTTATTTTTAATGATTTTAATGTTAATTTTATTTAAAAAACGTATTTTACGAATACGTTTTATAATTAAAAAAAATTGTGAAATCAGTTTTAATTATAAAACGTATTGCAATAATACGTTTTTACTTAAAAACGTATTTCTTCTATTCGTTTTTACTTAATTTAATTAACTTAATTGCATTAATTATGTTAATTAATTATTATTTAGTAAACCATATTGTTAGAATACGTTTTACTATAAAAAATGTATTCCTCGAATCCGTTTTTTAATGTAAAACGGATTTATAGAATACGTTCTTTTTATTTTTTTCACCTTTTTTTTGTCCACTTATTTTTTTTATTTTTAAATAAATAAAAAATTTTCAGTCTCTGTGGTGTGGTTTATAAGATTATTCAAAAATTCCAGAAATAAGTTAAAAAGTTGTGTGTGTGTGTAGGTGAATCTCAAGGTGCCTTTTTTCTTGGGAGACAGATAATGGATAACGTGATTTTGGCTCGAGAGGTCTTCCATTTTCTGAGGCAAAGATCAGGCAAAAATTATTTCATGGCCTTAAAACTGAATATGATGAAAGCTTATGATCACATTGAATGAGAGAGTATCAAACAGATCATGTTAAAATTGAGTTTTCGTTCTAAATTTGTAAGCTGGGTGATGGGGTGTATAAGTTCGATCTCTTTTTCTTTTTCTGTGAATGGTGTTGTTGAGTGTTGGGTTAGTCCTACAAGAGAGTTAAGGCAAGGTGATCCTGTCTCACCTTAACTATTCATTCTAGTGGCAAAGTGTCTTTCTTCATTGATTGCTTCTGATTCAGATTTATTTAGGTGCTTAAAGTGGCTGAAAATCCCAAGAGAGGGGTCTGTGCTATCTCATCTATTGTCTGCAGACGATTCTCTTCTTTTCTACAAGGCTAACACAAACCAAGCCTTCCAGCTTCTTCATATCCTGGAGACTATAGAAAGTTCTCAGGCCAGCTGGTTAATTGGGAGAAATATGCTGTGTTTTTCAGCAGAAATACTCTTGTGCATATTCAACAGTTTGTTTGCAGAATTCTAGAAGGGATTACAATGCACGAATCAACCAGGCATTTAGGGCTTCCTTTGATAATTGGAAAGTCCAAAAAAAAGGCTTTCAGCTTTGGTCTTGATGCAGTAAGAAACAAGATTATCAATTGAAAAAATAATTTCCTATCCACTGTTGGGAGGGAAGTTCTAATCCATCAGTTCTAAATGCACTGCCAGTTTTTGTTGTGTCTAGTTTTAAGTTGCCTCTGTGTGTTTGAAAGGAAATCAATACGCTATGTGTTAATTTCTGGTGGTCAAAAGGGGAAGATAAAGAGAGAGGTATACACTGGAAGGCTTGGAAACTTCTATCAACTTCTAAGGAGATGGGAGGCCTAGGTTTTCAAGACATTCAACTGTTCAATGATGCTTTGATCATGAAGCAACTGTGGAGACTGAATTCTTTGCCTAATAGCCTGGTGAGTAGAACTTTGAAAAACATGTGCTTTCTAGATTTTACCTTCTTTGAGACAAGGAAAAATCAAGGGGGTTCCTGGCTTTGGAATTGTTGGATGGAGGTCAAACAAATATTTGATCAGAGCATTCATATCTAGATTAGAAGTACCAGACTCACTAAAATATTGGAGTACTAAGTGAGGCCATTTAGAGAATAAGAAATTGGGTTTTAAAGCTGGAGTTCAAGCATTTGTTGTCTGGGTTTCTGATTTACTGGTGGATGGAAGAAAAGGTTGGAATGTGGAAGGAAGAAAAGATTGGAATGTGGAGCTGTTGAGAGAAATGTTTAAAGAAAAAATTGTAGAGACTATTCTAAAGATCAAGGCTTTGAATCCTTAAGAGGAGGATAAATGGATGTGGAAGTCAGACAGCAAAGGTACCTTTTTTATTGCTACAGCTTACTCTTAACTTATTGAAAAGAAATTAAGCCTGATGGACATTCCTGAAGGGAATATAAAAGGAAAGATAAAACACTTCATCTAGAAGTGTTGCTCAGGGATTTTGCCTGTAAATTTGAATTTGAGAAAGAGAGGCATTGATCTGGACTCCTTTTGTACTTGCTGTGGAGAAAAGGAGGAGACTACTGAGCTATTATTCTGGGAATGTAGGAGAGCAAAAAGGACCTGGGAATTGGTCCAATTTAGTGGCAGGCAAATCAGAATGATGATACGTGTTTTCTTAACTGGTGGAGGCACATTTATTCTTTGAAGCACAAGGCCATTAATGAAGATAGAAAACAATTATCGACCTACCTGTTGTGGTGGATGTAAAAATCCCGCAACCTTTGGGCATTTAGAGAATTTGGATGCCAGAAGAGATAAATGTTAAGAATGTTGTCCAAGAATGGTTGGAGTTCAGTTCAATCCGATCTTGTGTGAGGTCTAGTTGATGCTTGAAGTTGACCTGTAGTTGTGTGTAGTGTTGTTTTACTTGCTTTGCTTTTAGTTAGTTTGCCTGCTTGTTGTGCTTCTTTTGTGTGTTTAGCTAGTGTCAACACATTGAGTTGCTTTCGGTTGTTTCTGTAGTTTGTTATGGGGGTTCGAAGCCATAGTTGTATGGTTCTCATTTCGCCCAGAGTTGTGTTGCGTTTTCATTCTTGGTCTGTATTATGAATTACGTATCATTTTCTATTCTATCTAAGTTTTTTTCGCTTGGAAAAGAAAAAGAAAAAGATACATAGATGGAAAGAAAAATGTCACTCTAGTTTGTATATTTCCAACACAACGGCAAAAGGATTGGATCAACCAACAATTAACCCTGAAAAGGCAGAAACATAACAATTGATAAGAACCTATTTTCTATGATAAAACGATAGGGCACGAAGAAACATGATGACCAATAAAACTTGTGTTTTGCGCCAAATACATTGTACAACAAATCCCCTCCCAAGTTGAAATGCATTCATAACAAATACAACTATTTAAATGCTTCATATGACCTCACAAAAGCAAACAAGCAATCATCTTCATGAGTCAGATTATAACTGGGGACTGCCTGTCACCAGCTCAGGCCGTTCTTTGACTGTTGAGCTTTAGCAGCAAATGAACTCTCAATCTCTTCCTGCATGGCACACCCGAATGGCTTAGAATATTTGGTCCCAAACTTAAGACTTTTTTTAAATAGAATAAGAGACGTTGGCTTAGGATTATACCTTGCAGGACTTTAGCAGAGGCTGCAAAAAAGATGACCTGAAATATCTGATTGATTTGCCAAGTGATGAATTTTCCAGTTCTGCCACCCAACAAATTTTGAAATTTCATACAGAAAGCATAACTGTGAACTTCACAGAGAGAGAGAGAGAGAGAGATGTCAATATGAACTTCAAAGAATGTGTTTATACCTTCCTCGCTACCAGTTCCTAGGGCTCCCGTGTTGAGCTCTNAAAGGGTATTCCGTAAAATCTTGACACCAAAATGACCCATGATGAAACTGGAATAATTTAAGATCTATCTTTTAAAATTTATTTCAACTGTGTTAGGACTGGAGATTATTATTAACATCATATGTTCATGTCAATTCAAGCACTAAATTTCGAAAAATCTCAGATTATAAACAGAGCTGCTAACTACCCTCAAACAAAATCATATTTGAATGTAAAAGAAGGATTTCCCATCTTTTGCATTGTACTGCCATAACGAAAACGAGCAAACGCGACATAAATCATGGAGATGCAAGGACAACTTCATGTTCATGATTTCAAAATCTGAAGCACGTAGTCTCAAAGTAAAGAAAGAAAACTCACTTCCAGATAGCCTACAGATGAATTTGATAGCTAGTAATATATATATTATACACTGCATTACAAGATTGTAGCAGTTTCAGAGTGGCATAACTTCCCGTCCAAAGAAATCATTAGATACAGGTATAGCAACTGTTAAATTGCAAGATAGACTCGTTGTAAACGAGGTTGCAAGAACTGACAAGTATCATCCTAAATCATGATCTAATTCCATTATGTTATTTTACAGTTACACAACACCTCCTCCAGACAGTCCTACGCTCAAACTGAAAATATGGCTACAAGGCAAACATACAGCATCATTGAGACACTATTAGCTCATAAAAGAAAAGAAAGAAAAGAAAAAACACTAAGCAATCTAGATTTAAGTAGCACATCTAGACTTACTATTCTGACGTATTTTTCAACTCAAAGAAAACAAAGAATGTACATCAGTATCAGTTTGAGTGTTAACATATAATATGATGTAAATCTTTTCTACCATGCACCACCAACAAAAATCACTGACCCTTGCAAGAGTTGGTACAGCAGAAGGATCAAATTCTTCACACTTCTTGGGATCAATAGGAACACAAACACGGCCTGGAAGAGAAAAAGAGAGAATGTTCATGGAATGCACTTCTCATTGAGGGTTCAGGAATTCACCATGATAAATCTTTTCAGCACTTACCTGTTTTTGGGTGTATGCAGAAGGGTGCCTTCAGCAAGTGGTTCATGTGTTTTGAAACCTGAGTGGCAACAAAATTGAAATTTAATCACCAGCCCATGACAAGATGTTGAGTAGCCTACAATGTGCAACATTATTTGGTAGTCTACTATTTTAGGCCTTCACTGAAGAAAAATAAAAACCCATGATTGGAATAGGATATAAAGAAGAAAATCGAGAACCTCCAGATCAAGTCTTGGATAAGTGAAGGAGAACACTATCTCTTGAACACACCTGCGTATACTTTGTACCTGAAACATAGGAATTGTATTAGTTAATTTCAATTGATTATTCGTTATCATGCTAAAATGAAGTTTTATAGTTGGAGAAATTTCTCAAGTGAACTGGGAAAGTAGAAAATATATATTTAGAATAAGTAACAGAATTGCATAAGGCGGAAAACAAAATACAAGTATGGATTAAACAATAAAAGAAATAGCATGTCTATTCACATAAGTGTAAGGAAGATAGAAACAGCTGCAAATTTCATCTCTGACACCAATTTCCAAACATTTTATATGCCTTCTGCCCTTTTTATTTTTTTTTAATAATTCAACAAAGAAAACACTACCTACTACCTTTTGCTTTCCTGATTGCAGCAGATGCTTAATATGGCCCCACCGGACAACATTCACATCATCACGTGACCGTTTATTGTCCTGCCACTTTCCCCTCAGCTCAGAAGTAATAGCTGCCAAAGTATGGAAAGTGAGGAATGCTATATATTAAGTCACAAAAATAAGACAGGTAGTTATAAAGCACAAAAGCTTACTTTCATCTGGAATCATTTCCAATATCTTTTCATATCTTTCCTCAGTTGAAAACAAATCTTGGCTCAAAATGAACTCTTCCTCGAAGAATTCTTTCAAAACATCAGCATATGATCTCCTAAAAGATGGAAAAGTACAAACATTAAGCCAGAGAACAATATATAGTCCATAGAGATGAGCAATTAATGTAAGAATGTACTTGCCCAAGGAAAGGATGAAGTGAGTGGCTCGATAGAGTAACTTTTTTCTGGCTATTTTCATTTCCCTGATAAAGGAACAAGAAATGTATAGAATAAAGATGTGAGAATATAATAATGATAGCCATATATACAGAAAGCATAGGTATGGGGAGGCAGTGGATGAAGGAAGAACCTTGTGAACATGCAAATACTCGGTAATGGCAGACCTTTGTTCATTGTTTAACCTGGTGACCATAACAATTTAGCATGCATTTGTCTCAAGAAACTTTGGAAAAAAAAATTTTAGACCTTCAACAAAAATAACTGCATGATTACCGTCTTGCTTTTCCATCACAAACCCAACAATGGACACCACGACGACCACTATAGACCCATAAAATGTGGTTGAACCCAAAGTCATCTGCACATCAGATCATTCTGAATTTTTTTAAAGGCATTTCTACTTTTATTATAGTAAGTTAATGCTTAACAGACAAAAGAAACTGCTCATAAAAAGGCTCTCTCACCAATAGGTACAAAAGGGAAGTTGATTAGCAGTTTTTTCTAAAATGTCTACTACGAGGAGTGGGGAAATATTTTCAGCTCAAGACGTACATCAAATAGCAAATACAGAATAGCTAAGTAACCAAATAATGACCAGCAAAAAATATCCTATACCACATGTAAATATGATGAAAAATTAAAAGGGTTAAAATACAACATTTCCAAATGCGCCAGGTTTCTGCAACATAGTTGGCCCAGATGTATTACTGTGGTTGAAAGCTAGAGATAACAATAATTAACAGAATGTATTTTAGACAAGGCTTCCCCACTCCTTTCATTCTGAACGACCTCTATATCCTCATTTACCTCTAAGTGCAGTATCAATAACTTTAATTGCTACTGTCATCAATGGCCAGCATTTTGGACAAACGTCAGCTCCGGAGCAGCAAAATCTTACATCATCATAATCAGATATATCCTGCAGTACACAAATTCAGTCAAATCCATGTATCCTCATATACTTGATTTATTTTCCACTATCAAATATTCCACAAGGCTCAACCTGCAAAATCTAGAGAGAAACTTACTAAATACTTACTATATCAAATATAAGTTCTCTCTCTACTGGGGTGAAAATATTATTACCAGACTGTGCATAAGCATGCCTCTTCGCTGGCTGCAGAAGTGTAAACAGCCTGATTAGTGAAAACCAAGAAACAAAAATATTGCCAAGGTCATATCTGACCTATCAAAATTTCTCAACATGACATACAGAGATTATATATTGCACCCAGACAGATTAAACTGGCTAAAGTTCTCTGCGGAAGGTAGAACAGGTTATACTTACATCTACACTGTAAACTGGTCCAATATCAATTTTGACGGGGCACTTCTCCTTGATGGACTTTTCGAGTTCATTAGCATCATTAAAAGACTGAAAACGTAGATATATATCATTCTCCAAAGTAAAGGAGAACTCTCTTCTTCCAAAATAAGACTGATCACATCCGGGATGCTTTCTATCTAGAATAAGCAAGCAAATGTACGATTTCAAAACCCATCAAAGTAATCCATAACTTAAGGTAATTGTAAGCATAAGGTGCTCGATATTAGACGATTGGTCACATCTCAGATGCTTTCCATCTAAAAATAAGCAACCAAATGTACAATTGTGAAACCAATTAAAATAATCAATAAATTACGTTATTTACAGGCATGAAGCACTTAAGAGTAGAGGATTACCGTTTCCATATGACATCCATTTATGCATATCCGCATAAGGAAAAAATTTCCCTGTATTGATGAAATTGAATCAAAAGTAGCTTTATAAACTACATTGAGAAAAATATATTAATTATAATTTTAATCAGCGAATTGCATGATTGAAACATTCAGGAGAACAAAAACTAAAATCATTAATATTTCCTTTCAGTTCTGACGCCATAATCTGACATTAGTGTCCAAAGTCTAGAAAAACATTTCACAAATTACACAAATTTATAGTTTTAAGTTATTTCGCAAATACATTCACAATAGCTTGTAATCCGGTTTCTAATTCCGTTAAATGTAAGTGGAGAAAAGCAGTTTAATTTTTGATTCTTTTTCGTTTCAATACTGAAAGCTGATGTCAAAATCAATCCTTTCAAATTATGAAGAATAATCACAGGCAGACCAAAATTCTTGGTGACAGAAAAACCACAGGTTAGTTCAGCAGCACAGTCCCCGACGGCATATCTACAGCTCGAAACTAATGTCAGCGGGTGCATTTTCACAAACTAATTAACCAATTTTATCCCGTATGAACAGTAGATCATCAAAAAAAAATCAAATTGCATCTTTCTCAGGGAAAAGAAAAAGATTACTGCACGAGACCCTAAACTTGAACAGGAATTGAAACCATGAAATTAAAATATTACCATAATAGATCTTCAGGTAATTAGAGTTAAATCCATCAGGTATCGCATTGTTTTGCTTTTGATCTGCTTCCACTCCGTCTATCACCATGTCTTCGCTTGTGTTCTCAACTTCTCTCACCATTTTCGAACAATTCAACTTTTTGTAACAAGAAAAAATATCATGTCACGAAAACCCTTGCGACGCTTGAATAGAATAAGTGACGAGTGAAACTTACTGATTGGAAATATTGGGGGGCGGCGGAGGACGGCTAGGACAGGAGAGGGGATGAGGAGTGGCGGGAAATGAGGAGTGCCAATGACTTTGGCGGGAATAATGGCTAGGTAACGATGAAGTAAAGGGCCAATGTTCATCAGCCCAATGCTCAAAACGAAACATTTGGTACCAGGCCGATAATGAATGGGGACAGAGAAAGGAAATGAGGAAATTGGTTCAAAATGGAAAATAAATATGTTTAAGATTGACCAAAACTATTGGGTCGGTGATTTTCAAGTATTTTGTATAAATTCTTAAAAAACATATACAAAATAATTAGTTTCTTACCATAGATTAGGCNTAATTAATTTCAATTGATGAAGGAGTTCAAGATCAAGCCGATTCCAGCTAGTCGGAGGTTTTTTACGCACCACTAGGCATCTAAAAATATGA
Organism: Striga asiatica; assembly: GCA_008636005.1. Taxonomy (NCBI): domain Eukaryota; kingdom Viridiplantae; phylum Streptophyta; class Magnoliopsida; order Lamiales; family Orobanchaceae; genus Striga; species Striga asiatica. Next base: position 82,497 of record BKCP01006128.1, read on the forward strand.
GAAAATTTACATTTTTTTACTATCAAATATCCACATCAATAATTTATATATTAATATATCTAAAAATTAATTAAATTTTTAATTTCATATTTTTATATCATGTCGTGTCGTGCCATTTGTCCCTATAATAATATTTACTAATACAGTTGTGTTGGTATTTCACGTTAATATTTTGTAATAGTGTGATGTTTCGCATTTGGTGTCTTGTATCATGCCCGCAATTGCTACCTGTTCCAGAAAATTGTGCACCACACAAATACACGTCAGAAACTAAGAACGAGAACAGTAGAAAGACGTCACCAAATCCATTGAATGCATAACAAAAGAATGAAAAAAGAAAAAGAAAAAAATGATTTGTTGAAATGTAGTTTTGGGTTTGCACACAAAAATAAACTGGGAGACAAGTTTTGCAGCCAAACATATTTTGGCCATTTAACAACACAAACATGGAGTTCACAACACACACTCACACACACTACAAGTTACAACACATCCCATGCAAAAGGAACATCACTCAACATAAGTGTTTAGGTGCCACCCAACCAAACCAAGCTGCTCCTATGAGGCAGATAGTTGTGTTTGTACCCCTCACAATCCAACTTAAAAGCCCGTAGTTCTCCCGTTCGGACGCTATACGCAATGCAAACCCTAGACGGGCACGACACACGAAAAACCAACACCTCCTTATACTTTATCCACCCAACCACACTAAGACCCCAATCACAATCACCGCCGTCTTTCCCACACAAATTCTCGAGCTCCGGAGCTCGACCTCCCAACTCAATCCCCATAACCTTCTCCCACTCCTCACTCCCCGGCCTCAGCTCCCAAACCCCCCACGACAACCACCCGCGCCTAACATAACAAGAAAGCAAGTCGCCCTCCAGAAAACCACAGTTTCCCCTCTTCTTACCAGGCGGGCCCCGCAACTGCCTGAAGCCCTCTTTCTCCAAATCGAGCATCACCACAATGTTCCTCGCCGGGTGGACCCAATGCATATAGCCCTCCGTCACCAGCGGAGTCAAACGCCTGAGAAGCTTCTTGGCGGGTGGGGTCAGGTGCCCGCACTCGACCCGCCTCCACACGTCGTCCACTCCCAAAGTCAGCACGTAAAAATCCGAGTCGAACGTGTGGACCACTTTGTACTCCATGGAGGTTGGGACATATCCCAAGCCCGTGTGCCACCTGTCGTCTATGTGGTACTCGTGCGTGGGGATCGAGAAGTGTTGTTTCGTGGCGGGATTCGCGACAATAACCGTGAAACGGGCTTTGAGGTCGCCCTCGAGTATCAGCCCGTTGCAGCTCGTCCAGACCATGTCCCGGAACTTGTAGTCGAGCTTCGAGATCTCGATTTGGCCTCGGTCCACGTAAGCGAAAATCGGGCTCGTGCGGGCGGTTTTGTCTTCTATGTTCTGGATGAGGAGGCCGCGGGGCGAAGAGTTGAGGTGCTCGTTTATGAAGTCGGCGGAGTGGATCGTGCGGTACCACTGGGGACAAACGAGACGGGTCACGTTGTAGATGTCTTGGGCCGGAAGGTGAAGGAGGATTTTGAACACAATGTCGTCTGGGAGGGATGAAATGTCGGTGGGTTTCGTCTTTTTGCATGACCGGGAATAGAAAGGGCGTGACCTGCGGTTGTTGGGTACGGGATTGTGTCGAGTCATCTGTAATGTTTATTAGGGGATCAGCGGTTGATTGTGAAATGATGTAACAATTGAAAATGAACTTATTTGGAGAATCTCTAGTTTATTTGATAACAAACATCACCATTCACATTTTTTTATGGAACTTTCACTAATCACTTGCTCCGTACCTCTGATAATGTTCATTGCTTAGCTCGTTATATGTCATATCAACTATAACCATTTCATTTTCATCTCATATCCATTCACAAACCATTTTTTTTTTTTTTATTCGTCTTTTTTAGAAACAAAAATCAATACTAATCCTTTAGGAAGTGATCACTTATTCACTTACATACTTCATCTCTTTCAAACAAAAACACAACAATTATCACCCTCCAAATCACTATTGTCGTTATTAATACGGTTAATTGTTTAGGGGAAACATTAAACAAATTGGGAATCGGGTCATGGGGAGCAAAATTGCTTGTAAAAGTAGAGACTTCAAACAAATTTAATGTGTCACTGAAGAAAGTTTGCACCAAATTTACTGTGTCACTGCAGAAAGGTTGCACACTTGCACCAGTAAAATTCAGGATTTATCACAAAAATTGCATAAGATAATTTCATCATTCGAATTGGAGGAAACAGAAAGCATCTCGTACGAGGAACACCAGAACGAAATATATATAAGCTGATATTAGAATAATCATGCCGGAAAGTGAGATAGAAACATATATGAAAGGGTACCTCGGAGTTCCGTTGGTTTACTTCGGTTGTCTGCGAGCCATCCTTGCTGCCACCACGGCCTGGCGGAGGCGGCGGTTGGCGGAGGACGGACAGCGGAATGTTCCCCATGATTTAGAGTCAATTAGACGGAATTTTATTTCCCCTTTTTATGAAGTGGATGTCATTGTATCGGTTTGCTGAATTGAAGTGCAAACTCTCACTTATCTCTCTCTTTAGATTAGATTAGATGGGCTTTTGGATCTAGGGCGGAGATCGTCTCCAATTGTGGGAGTAAATTGTAGTATAATCTATCTATTAATATATAAAGAGGGAATGATAGTTTTTTGAAAAAATCATGTGAAATCAGGAAAAAAAAGATTTCAGTTCCCGCCTAAATTTTTAATGTAATCAACAGGATTTTTTGGCGAAAAAATGAAATAAGCCCGCTCATATTCAATTCGAATTTTTTGGAAGATTTATTTCATTGTTTTCCCTATATGCCTGCCGATTATTTGTTTATCATTAAAGATATGGTGAGATTTTTTTGCCATAATCTTATCTCATCTTAATTAAGTATACATCTCCACATCGCCGCTATTATCTCGAGAAAAAATCCCCAAATCTTCGCTCATTCCTTGGGAGGACCCCGAAACCCCCAAATCTCAAGGCGATTCCCCTAACCATCATCGGCGTCCACCTTTCTTCCGCCGAGATTGCCGTCGGTGATCGCCACAAGCTCTCCATCAACTTCGAAGTTAGGCTCGGGTCGTGCCCGCTCTTAAGTTTAGCTACAGGTCCTTGAAGACCGACGTTGGGATATTCGGTTCTGGAACGGCGGAATTCGGCTCCGTCGGCGGCGGAAACCCTAATTTCTTCTTCACTTCAAGTCCAAATCATGAGATTTTTCCGTTCGGAAGTCGGTGGGGACGGCGGAGGAGAATAGAAGGAAGGAGATAGCGATGTCGAAGACCGATTGCAATTTGGTATTGTTCATTTTATTTTTGGGAGATTTTTGCCTTTTGCCTTTTTTTTTGGGTTTGTCATTTTGGTTTTGGTTTTTTTCCAGGAAAGTATGTGTTGGGAAGAACCGGAAATCTGGAATCACGAGTGTAGTGTGTCATCCGCCTTCCTAATACTTTTTCTGGGATGAGAACTGGTTTTGTTATGATGGATGACTGATCATGTCTTGAGTAGTCGTGAACCATTATTCTTTTGTTTTTCATCATTGTCCTGTCATCTTTTTAATATCGTCAATGTTTGTTATTGTAGCTTTGCAGGACGATCTTACATGGGCGTGTAATTTTAGACCTGTTATTCGAGGGCGCCCATCTGCAAAACGAGCAATACATATATGTGGACAGCATCGATGGGTATTCGTCTTGGTATTTTCTGCAAGTAAGAGATATCTTCTCTTTCACATATTGTTTACTTTGCATCTTGGAGGATGTACTGTCACATGTTAGTAACTATGCCTTCTTATTCCGCTTTGCAGTGAGTTTCTTCCTCTGGTTTGCTTCATGTGGTATTCTCATTGTCTTATGGGCCCTTGCTATTGGACTTCTTGGTAACTCAAAATTTCATTTGCTTATGCGTCTTTGCCCTCTGAATTTATTGGCTCTAACTTGCTTTCTCTGCCACAGCCACTCTCATTCACGCAAGCTTTAGAACACCCAACTTGAAAGCTCGCCAGAACACATTCCGTGAAGAATTTCGTGCCGTTTGGAAAATCACAGATTCAAGAGTAAGTTCGGTTTGTTCTTCTATGAATGGTGTTATATGCAGTGCTTGCAGATAACTACAAAAGAGTGATTAAAAAAGAAAGAAAGAGTCCCATAATCTCTATAAGATTAAACTTTGCTGCATTGGATTATAAATATGTAAGCTTAGCAGGTTTCGATTCGACCAACTTGAAAATGTGATGATGAAGTTAAGTTGGTTGGTGTTGTACTTTCAGGAGGATTGTACTTTCAGCCACTTCCATGGAGTTTGAGAATGAAGATTGCTCTTAATGCTGCAAGAGGGCTCGCCTTTCTCCATAGTGACGAAATAAAAGTAATATACCGGGACTTCAAGACTTCTAACATCTTTCTCGACTCGGTAAGTAAATTTTTTATTTTATTCTTTTTTTCTGCTTGCTTTAGGATTAATGAATTAGAATCGAATTTTTTTGGAGTTTTCAGATTGGTTTGGTTGAGTTGTACTGAGTTTGTGACTGTCTTTTCGTGCCTTCCCTTAACTCACAGAACTACAGCGCGAAACTATCTGATTTCGGGCTGGCTAGGGACGGGCCCACTGATGATAAGAGTCATGTCTCGACTCGGGTCATGGGAACTTACGGATATGCAGCTCCCGAGTATTTATCCACAGGTACAAATCACATGTTAGCCCAATTTTATTATTATTTTTTTTCTTGATTTATATATGTAATCTGCTTAGCTTATGATTCTCATTGCACCATTTCGTGTCTATTTAGCTTTCGGTTTTTACCAAATGAGTCGAAATTGCGAAATCAAGATTTTTTTTTTAGTTTTTAACAATATGATGATTATTAGGTCATTTAACCGCAAGGAGTGACGTGTACAACTTTGGGGTCGTTCTTCTAGAAATCTTGACCCGAAAAAAAAAGCGATCGTGAGGAATTAAGGAGTGATGTGTACAGCTTTGCTTATGGACTTGAGATAAAACCGTTGTGTATTTTAACCAAATATTAAACAATGGTACCACGTATAGGTATGTGAGGAAAACAAGCGTGGGGAGACGCGGCGTCGTTTCGAACCCTAGGCGGCTTAATGTCGGATTTGAACGAGCTGCTGGGAGCTCTGTACGAGCTGAACCGGATCAAGTTGGATGCGGAGAGGGTCGCCTGGATCGGTCGGAATTACAAAAGAGCCCTTGGTGTCTCGAAGTCGATCTTTGCTTGGCTGCTCACTGCTTTTGTCAATCCGTATGTGTACCTGTTTTTGTGTTCTTGCTTTTATTTTCTTAGGGTTTAGTGTTTTACCTATGATTGATAAAAAAAATTAGATGTTTTGATTGCTTAAATGGTGTTTGAGGGATTGGTGATGAAAATGGCTAAACTTGTGTTATTGATTTTTTGCATTTCCTATTATCCTGTTAATCACTGTTTCAATCGTGTCGATTAAAAATTTGCAGGGGCCATTGCGCAAAGCTGTGGAAGTTTTGCAGCAAGAAGTTTTGGAGGGTGGTTTGCTGAAATACTGTCTTGAGTTGGGTTCTAATGATCTCAAGGGCTTGATACAAGTTGTTAAGGACATTGCCTTCCAATATTCCTCATGTTCTTCCAAAACCGACTTGTGAATGGAAATTTAGTCTCGAGTTAGGATTGTTAAAATTAGAAGCAGTTGTTAAGGCAGATCAAAGAACAAAATTTTGCCTTTTTAGTAGCTAATCTGTTGCCAAGAGTTTTTTTTTTTTTCAAGACGATAGATAATTTCATTCCATAATAGCAAAGTACAAGCCGAAGGGCCAAGACCCCAATGTTCAATACAAACAGATGAGACTATCTATGAAGATAGCCTAAACAAATGGTTACACATCAAGCAAACTATAGGCTGAAAATCTCAGGAACCTATAGATGCACCACTCATACTGAAACTTAAGAAAATAAGTACAAGCCAAGTTCTCAAAAGCAGCACCCATGTAACAAGCAGACTAAATGAAATAGACAGAAAAACAGAAAGGAAAATAAGTCTCCACTGAACCAAAGGACCTAGATGGCTTCATTCTCCCTGCTGCCTTCCTTTTATCTTTTGTAGTTTTTGAATTCCAGCCAGTCAATGTGGGCTGTTTTGATCACTGCTTGCTCAGGCATCCATATGTCTTGGAATTTCCACAAACATCTAGACTTCCAGAGCCACCACAAGATGTAGGTGGATAGCTCTATTCTATCTTCAGATATGACTTGCTTATCAACAGAGCAAACATCCCACCACCAATACTTGAAGGGTTCAGTGACATCTGGTGATTTCCAATCCAAAGGGGATAGCTTCCAAACCTTTTGTGCTCTATCACAGTGAAGAAGTATATGCTCCACAGTCTCCTCTGCAGCCCCACAACTTTTACATTTTGAATCAATGTCCAACCCTTTCTGTCTCAGATTGCAACTAGCATGCAGAGTATTGTTATAGCATTTCTAGATGAAATGCTTTAGCTTCTGTTTTACTTTGAGACCCCAACTTCTATTTCTGATTTTCAGCTCCATCATACCAGTATGGCTGCCTTCTGCTATGTCAAGGTCTTTGATTTTGCAGAGAACCAAATGAGAATATGAATTTGAGACTGAGAACTTACCTTTACTGTCCAGAGCCCAGCTCCATTTATCACATGCCAAGGGATCAAGAGTGGAGATCTTCAGTATAGCTTCAGCATCTGGTAGATTGAAGTACTCAAAAACCTTCTCCCTGTTCCAATGCCTTCCATCATCATCAATAAGCTCACTCACCCAGTAAACCTCCCTCACTCCTCTTTCTGTTTTCTGAGGGAAACCAGCCACAACATCTGGAATCCAGGGGTCACTCCAGATTTTTGTTGTTCTGCCATTCTTAACAACCACTCTGAAAAAGGATTTGAACTTATCTTTGACACACAACCAGTTACTCCACAACCAGGATACATTGTGAGGCTTTTTAGCTTGCAAAATGGAGCAGTCAGAAAAGTATTTTCCTCTAAGAACTCTTGTGACTAGTAATGATGGATTAGTGGCTAACCTCCAGATCTGCTTGACAATAAGAGCCTCATTGAACAAAGCAATTTCTTTAAACCCCAGACCACCAGCTTTCTTAGGTATAGTAATTTTATTCCAAGCCCTCCAATGAATTCATGATTGATTGTCACCAGACCTCCACCAGAATCTTGCAAAAAGTCTTGCAATTTTTGTACATAAAGTCTTTGGCAGACAAAAGCAGGACATGGAAAAAACAGGTAGAGCCCCCAGAACGGCCTTCAGTAAGACTTCCCTGCCTGCAGAAGATAAAAACTGGTTTTTCCAACTAACAAGCTTAGCTATCACTGCATTCAGAACAAATTCAAAAGAATCCTTTTTAGACCTGCCAATTCCAAGGGGTAATCCCAAATATCTGGTTGATCTATGAATCTGAATACCCCCTAACTGCTGACAAATTGATAACTTGGTAGTATTTAGGCAGTTTCTGCTAAAAAAGATGGAAGATTTGCTCATGTTCACCTTCTGCCCAGTAAAAGCTTGGTACTTGTGCAGCAAATTCAATAAAATATGAGCATGATTCATATCAGCTTCACACATGACCAGGGTATCATCAGCAAACATCAAGTGGGAAACAGAAGGACTCTTCTTAGCAATTCTCAGGCCTTTAAAGGAACGTCTAGAAACTTCATTCTGAATCAACCTGGAAAAAACCTCAGAAATTATAATGAAAATATAAGGGGAAAGAGGGTCCCCTTGTCGAATGCCTCTAGATGCACTAAAATATCCCTTGACCTCCCCACTCAGATTAATAGAAAAAGAAGTACATGAGATGCAGGCCCTCACCCATTTAACAAAAGTATAATGAAACCCCATTTTCAAAAGAACTTTAGTAACCCCCTCCCATTCAATCCTATCAAAAGCTTTTTCCATGTCTAATTTGAGTAACATAAAGCTCTTCTTCCTAGACCTAAGCCTATTGAGATAATGAACAGCTTCATGAGCAATGACCACATTGTCAAGCAGTTGCCTGCCTGGAATGAAAGCTGCTTGATTTTCACTAATACAATCAGATAATAAAGGCTTAAGTCTGAGTAAATAAGATCTTTGCTATCACTCTGTAAGATACCCCACACAAGCTAATAGGTCTATATTGCCTGAGGGAAGAAGGGTTAATGCACTTGGGGATTAAAGAAATCAAAGTATGGTTCCAACTTTTAAGAAGTTGACCAGAAGCAAAGAAACTACAAATAGCTTTACAAAAATCATGCTTAATAATTGACCAGAATTTTTGAAAAAAGAGGGGATTCATACCATCTAAGCCAGGAGCTTTACCAGGATCAAGACTGAATAGAGCTGCTTTGATTTCTTCTTCTGTGACTAGGGCAATAAGGGCTTCATTCTGCTCAGAGGTTATAGATGATGGAATAAATTGCAAAATGTCTGCACCACCCCTTGATCCTTCAGTCCTGAATAGATGCTTGTAAAAAGAGCAAATGTGCTGCTGAATGGCTTCCTTATTATCAAGGACTTGGTCATTTTCATTTACCAATCTAGTAATTGCATTGGACCGCCTCCTTTGTAAAGTTAAAGCATGGAAGTACTTAGTGTTTGCGTCACCTTCTTTTATCCATTGAGCTCTGGATTTTTGAGCCCAGTATTCTTCTTCATCTTTAGTGACTTTATCCAGTTCTTTCTTCAATCTCTCCCATTCTACCCAATCTCTGTTAGCTCCCATCGTGCTCATCCTTTCCAGTTTTCCATTAATATCCGCTTTGGCTTTCAGCTGGTCTTTCCTGAAACTAGAACTCCATTTCAACAGAGCAAGCCTAGTGGATTTGATCTTCTCCGAGAATTGATACATAGGGGTACCATTCATTTCTGACTGCCAACCCTCTTGCACCACTTCCTGAACTCCTTCCCTTTTTAGCCACCGTTTATCAAAGAAGAACCTTTTGCTTCTAAGTTCCTGTCGAGCTGGGTTGTCATTAAGAGCTAGCAGCCTGTGATCAAAGGAGCTTCTAAAGATGTTCTGAACCTCCACATCCTCATGGTCAGCAAGCCAATCAAAAGGGACAAATATTTTGTCTATCTTCTCTTCAATGAAACCTTCCTCACTCCTACAATTCTCCCATGTGAAATTGTGCCCTGTTAGATGGAGCTCCTGCATTCCCATTCTTGCTATAAAATTGTTGAAGCTGATAAATTCACCTGCTGCTTTCACCCTTCCTCCTCTCTTCTCACTAGGTGCACAAGTCTCATTCCAGTCTCCCCCCAAAATCCACTTACTACCCCATGATGCCTGAGCTTCTTCCAGAAAATTCCATTGTCTCATCCTCTCAGCCTTGTCTGTATTGGCATGAATAAATATAATCCAAAAAGAATCATCCCCTCCTGAGCCCTCAAGTTCAATCTGGATGCAGAAATGATTACCAAAAACTTGCTTAACCACCATTTCAGCACTCCACAATACTAATAATCCTCCACTTAAACCTTGGGGCTCAACAGCAAACCATCTATCTTTAAAACCTATATTATTACAAACTGATTTTATAAATGATTTTTTCTTTTTGGTTTCTGATAAAAAGACAAAATTTGGATGGATGAGTCTTGAAGACTCTTTGAGCTGGGCAACTGTAGAGGGTCCACCCAGTCCTCTACAGTTCCACATGATGAGCTTCATTGGTCCCTTGGGGCCACTCAAGGCTGGCCACCTCCACCTCAAACAAATTAGTTTTCGTCTTCTTGGAATTTCTAAGGTCTGAGATCTCATCAGCATTTCCAGCTGGAATAGTTGCTGCATTTCTTTTTCTGCCTCTGGTAATGATATCATCAGGATTTGAAGTTGGTAGAGTAGGTGTAGAAGATTCACCATTAAGCACCTTACTCTTCATTTTCCATCCCTTCCTTTTCTGATATTTAACCATGAGAGTATCAATCTTGTTACCCAACAGCTGACTTGAATCTTCACCTATATCCATCACATTGGTTTCAGATTGAGTATTGAGTGGAAGGTGAGATGGACTTGGAACAAGAGCTAAAAATAGTTGCTGATCTCCTATGGGTTGAGGAGCTTCTCCCACATGTTCTGATATATTTGTCAGCCTGAGATTCGAGTCCTGCTTCGGCTGTGATTCACTTCCTGCAGATTTATGAACAGGGGTGTCCGGTTTGGCTCCATGGCTAGACTCTTGCTCTTTGCTAGGAGAGCCCGTAGACTGATTTCCTAAATTGAAGGCTGATTGCGATCTATATCCCGCATTTCCATCCATTGCTCGTAGCCATTCCCCATATTGGCCTTCTCGCACAGTTCTGTTATCGATGTCTTCCATTTTCTTACCGCAGTGTCGCTCTAAATGGCCGATAATTCCACAATAATAACATGTATTGATCAGTTTTTCATATTGGAACCTGGCTCTTACTTGGGTGTTGTTAAGCTTCAGGTTTGCTATTCTTGGCAATGGTTTAGAAACATCAACCACATCCAGAAGTCGGAAATAGCTGCCTCTCTGTCCCCCAGCTTTTACCACAGTGACATTCTTGGTTTGCTTGAACATTTGGCCAATCTTTAATCCCACCTCAGTACTAAGCCAATTGATAGGCACATCATTGACTTGCACCCAAAGTTTGAGTTCAGCGAATTTGCTATGCCTCTCAGTTAAGCCTTCTTCCCATTCAGCTAGTATCAAATATTGATTTTCATAAACCCAGTTGGTCCCAGATAAGACCTTTTGTTTGTCAGCCACACTCCCAAAGATAAATTGGAAAAAATTGGTCTTTACTTCTCTAACTACCATAGGATGTTGAATCTGCCAAATAGCCCCCATAGCTCTTCTGATTCCAACTAAACTTGCTCTTCGATCACCAATAATCCGGCCAAATAAGCTCTTCTTGCATTCCCCTTCGGTTAGCTTAATATCTTCATTTTTTAAATCAATCATACAGCTTTCCAATTCCGACAGCGCAATATTTTGAAGAAGATTTTCAAGGTCTGCTGCATCTCCGTCCATTCCCTTGTCCCCAGTCACGTTGCAATCCATCAAAGCTCTCCAAAGCAGTCTGAACCTGAAAAAAGAAGAGGAAAAGAAAGAAAAGGAAAAAGAAAAGAGACCTAAACCCCCAAAGCCCAGAAAGCCCTAAATCCCCCTAACATAACAGTACAACAAAGATCTCAAGAAAGAGTACCAAAAAACCCACCCCCGATGGAATGAAACTCCCCATGAAGAGAATCGAATCACTCACTTCCCTCAGAAGAATTGCTCACTCCCCACAGGAGAATTTGTGAGAGATGAGTTCCTGTTGCCAAGAGTTGAAATGCATTTTTTGTTGTTGTTTCTGCTGTTTATAGGACGAATTTTTTATAATCTTTGACTAACGAAGAGTTGTAATAATAATGCTGAGTATTCTTATTTTACGGAGCCGGAGCTTCACGGTGTACAAATTATCATATTCGAAATAGTTAGTGTTAACATATTAGATTAAAAAATATTGAGAACATAAAAAATTTTGGGAACCTCAAATTACTAACGGTCTTTATTACCATTTTTTTAAAAAAAAGAATCATATATTTAAGAGATAAATACAGAACATTATTAGAATAGTTTTTATTACCACCAAAATTGAAAAAATTCTTGGGATATGATCCGATTTTCCTCACAATCGCCAAAAAAATCAAATCAAGTAATAAGCTTATAATATATAAATCCACATTTTGAAACTTAGAAGATAAGTGCATATATATGCACCAAATAAATAAACTCACATTCCTGGTAAAATGAAATCCAATACTTATCATAAACTCATACATTTAAAATAAAGGCATGGATCAACCCTTGGTCTAATCAAGGATTTTAAATGAAATACGAAGGTTGTCTTGAAACTTCCAACAACATCTTTAAGACAATGTTTGATGCCTCTTACAGAAGTTATTTGGAAATAGTTTTCCACGATAGTGATGTTAGTATTCTTCATTATGTGATTTAAAAATAGTTGTCAATATTTATTATTTTAATATTTTTTGACGAAAATATTTTTGTATTGCGATTTTACAGGGTGGCCGCATACTGGACTAATTCGTGACGTTAACAATACAAAGATGAGTGACAAGTTCGAGGATGGTAAAAAGTAACATTGGTAAATAACAATCTATTACTGCAAAGTGTTGGAGTATCCTACCGATTTCCCTTTTAATATATCCCATCGTTTAATATAAATATTAATATGTATCTCTTACCCGTGCATCGCACGGGACTCGTACTAGTTACTATATAATAGAGAGAAGAAAAAATGTTTGAAAAATTATTTTATTTTACCGCTCAAATCATTTTTTCCCTCCTAAAATTTTGTTTGAAATTTTTTTGAACATTTGAAATTTTTTCATTCCGAAATTCAGTATGTTTTGGATGAGTTCAATATATTTTGGATGAGATTCCTTCCATATCGGATAAATTCAAGTTCCTTTTGATTAGGGAAAATAGATTTTTATTTTAGCAGTATATTTGACTTCTTTTTTCTTTTCAAGCGATTATGTTTATCTTTTGTTTAAAATTGAAAAAAAATTTGTTTAAAGGAAATATTACAAACAGATTTTTTGGGTACATTCCATTTTATCAAAATTTGTTTGGATTTATATTTTTATTTATTAATATTTTGAAAGAGAAACAATAAATGTTTATCATAGCTTTTATTTAAAAAATAAATTTGAATTATCCTACCTTATACTTTATATGAAATTCAAAATTACATATTTTAATATATTAATAAACGTTTATTATTTATTTTTTCATTATGTGATATAATCGAAATTCGATATTAAAATTTTAAATTCAAACAGTTAAAGAAAAAGATCCTAAGCAGATTTTTTGGGTACATTTCATTTTGTCTTAACTTCCATATAATCACATTTTAACAAATTAATTAATACAATTACAATTATATAACTGGAATTTTTAAAATATAAGTAATATAATATTTTAACTAATTAATCTTTTGTCTAACTGAATTTATCTTATTAACAAACTTGCCAAAATTTTTGAAATTAAAATAGTAAGATTATTCTTACGGGTATACTTACCAGAATATTAAAGACTTTAAAAACGTTTTGAAAACAAATTTGAATTATTCCGTCTTCTACTCTATTTGAAATTCAAAATTAAATTTTTAAACATATTCATAAATATTATTATTTATTTTTCCTTATGTGATATAATGTAAATTTGGTTATATAATTTTAAATTCAAACATTTAAAGGAAAAGACCACGAACAGATTTTTTGGGTACATTTTCATTTTATCTTAAATTCCATATAATCACAATCCTAACAAACTAATTAGTATAATATTTTTTTACCCACATTTATATAATCGGATTTCTTAAAATATAATTAATATAATAGTTTAACTATTTAATCATTTGTATAACTTGATTTAATTCATTAACAAACTTGCCAAATTTTTTTGAAATAAAAAAAAAATGGATGATTTTTATTTGTAAAATAATAAAAAATAGTTTTACTTTAAAGTCTGGATTATTTCCATTGTTTTTTGTACGTTAACAATCATATAGATTTGATAATATTCCTTAAATAAAAAATATTGTATAAAGAGAAGTGTTTAATAATATATATTTTTTATTTTTTGCATTTATTTTAATTTCATAATAGACGAGATGTGAAAAATATAAATAATTATATTTAAAATAAAGTCTAAAAAAAAGTTTAAAATATGAGCTCCTCCGTGCATCGCACGGGATATACACTAGTCTATTAATATATAAAGAGAAAATGATACTTGTTTAAAAGAAACATGTAGAAAATCAGGAAAAAAAAAATTCAATTCCCGTCTAAAATTTACTATAATGAGCAGGATTTTTGGCAAAAAAATTGAATATGCCCGCCAATCATCAATTTGAATTTTTTAGAGATTTTATTTATTGATTTCAACCTATTTGAACTTATCTATTTCTACAATATGATTTTTTTAATCCAAAATTTAAAAAAAAAAAATTCGCAGCAAAAGCAAAAACGAGAAAAAAAAGGAAAGATAATCTCTCTCTTTTTATCCCCAAAATTTTTTTTCTCTCTCTATTTTCCCTTTTTTTCTTCTTCTGCCCGATTTTCTTCTTTCCCGTCACTCTCCTTCTTCTCTTTCTCCAATCCCAAATTACCTCCCAACATCAGAATCGGTGAGCCATCCTCAACTATCCTCTTAAAATTTATCAATAACACCCAAGAATTCCACATCTCGAAATCAATTACCTTTCTTCCCCATCCAGTCGTTTCTCTAAAATCCGGCCGGCGGTCGAGCCTGAAAACAACGCGACGGATTTTGAATACTCTCTCTTTTCATCCCTAAATAATCTCAACCTACCAAATGGAAGCTGGCCTCCAATGGAAAATTCTCGGTCCACCTATATGCAATTCCACCATGGAATTTAATACTCTCCGGCGGCGCTGTGGGAGGCAGAGGCGGAATTGAATCGGCGCTGGCGGCAATGGCGATGCGCCGCCAGCGGGCGCAGCTGGATCGTACGCGCTCCGGGGGCTCAAGTTCATCAGCAACGGCAAAAAAAGTCACGTCGATGGCTGGAGCAAAGTCGAGAGGAACTTTGCGAAACTCGCCAAAGATGGCTACCTCTATCGATCTAATTTTGGGCAATGCATAGGTTGTTAATTGATGGCTAATTGTGTTGTTAATTGCGGTTTGTTGAGCTCAAATGAGTGCTTGATTTTTAGTTACAACTGTAATTTTCTGTTACAGGAATGATTAGAAGGAATTTGCGCTGGAATTGTTCGATGCGTTGAGTAGGAGACGGCTGAAAGTGAAGGCGGGTTCACTACATTTACCCGGAGAATTTTTTGCGAGTTTTTTTTACTAGAAATGGACTTTCTATGTTTCGCCGGTAATGCAGATGGATTTTTCTACGCCGATTCCCGGCCAAAATCGCGATGGCAAAACTTCAATCAGAAAGATCTGGCAGCACTACAAATTCAAGCTGTTCGACATGGACCACGATGGTAGCCTCCCCCAGCTCGAGCTCGCCTCCGCCATCCTCCCCGACAGATCCACGCCTCCTCCCCAACATGGATGCCAGCGACAAAGACGATGTCGAGTTCGACGAGCTCCTCGCCACCATCCTCCCCGACATGGACGAGCAAGTTCTCATCAACGAAATAAGCATATCGTAAGAAATGTTGGGGACTGACAAACACTAATTTGATTGATCACGTTGATGGGAACATCTTTTGCTGTCTTAGTACCTTACCATTATTTATTAAGCAATTTTTTTTGTTCCTTTATGACCAATATTCTTTTGAAAGGGATGACATACTTAACGTTTTCTTTATGATATGTTCTATTTGCATGAGATTTACTAATTAAGGTAGGAACTGTATAACTGCACACCATAGTATTTGGGAAAGTCACTTATAGATATCAAAGGAAGATGTCATGGCTAAGATAAAATACTCTCTATATGACAAGTTATAGTTTTATTGTATGACAACCATTTCATCCCCTAAAAATATATTAGATGTCTGTTAAAATTGGTGGAAATGGGGATTTGCTAATTTTCTTGTCTTGAATGGTTGTGATTATGTCTAGAACAAATAAAAGCACGAAACTGATTGATGTTCAATCTGACTAAACTTTTTACCTCTGCAATTGAACAATCATCTCTTCTTGGTCGTGGTTTCTGGTATTAAGTGCAAAAGAGAAGGTTTTGTGCAAAAAGTTAAAGAGGAAGTAGGTGAAGGATGCAATATATATGGATCTCTGGAGGTTAATAGAGTTGCTGGCAATTTCCACTTTGCCCCTGGTAAGAGCATTCATCACCAAAATTTCCAGCTGCTCGATTTGCTAAATATACAGACGGAAAGTTACAATGTGAGTAATTGTTCAATTTCCTTCTATAAATTATGTGTTAAAATCCTCTTTTTTTGTGGTCAATGCTTCTTTATACAGTTTTTTTAATTTAAATTCTGAATACTGATTATTGTACTGGTTTAATCTAATGTCATGCAGATAAGCCACAAAATTAACAAATTATCATTTAGATTCTATTCCTGGAATAGTTAATCCACTGGATGGGTAATATATCTTAAACTTGTGCGTATTATTCATGACCAACTTGGGACTGTGCTACTGAAATTATTTGTTGTAAAAGACCTATGGCGATTGGCGAGTATTTTTATTATCATGAAAAAGTCGGATGTTCTACTTTAAAATAATATCGTTGAGCTTGCCTGCACTTCACCTTATTATCATGAAAAAGTCGGATGTTCTACTTTAAAATAATACCGTTGAGCTTGCCTGCACTTCACCTTATTTGTGTTTGTTGTGTGTGTGTGTGTGCACATGAATACATGTGTCATGTGTGTGAGTGTGTGTGTGTGTGCGCACATGAATACATGTGTGGATGGGGAGAGCGGTTGTGGGGGTTCTTTATAAATATTAAATTCAGTTTCTGAGGTTATTCCTTTTGGTTAGTAAATTATTGTGACTTTGTGAGCCTTAATAAAGAATCATGTTGATTTTCAGGGTACAATGGGTGCAAGAAATGCCAAATGGGGTGTATCAGTACTTTATCAAGGTCAGTATTTCTTTGGTTTGATGGTTTGGGTGCTGAAATGGTTATCAATTTAGCCTGTAAAACATTGGCCTGTCAAGCCTGTGTCTGGCTGGGGACTGAGCCTATTAATTATGATTAATTTATTTGATTGGTCCGACTACAAGTGTCTGTTGACTTTTATGATGAATAGTAAATTAAAACAAATTTTGTGAGATTATAAAGTTTCTCAAAAGCAACGAGATGATGCGAGATGATGCGAGAAGCCGACACCATCGGCGAAGGCGTCATCAACTTGCTAGGATGATCACCGTGTGTGTTATTTATTCACTTTCACAAAAATATCACTTTCATAAAGCTGTAATTTGTTGAGAACAGAAAAAAAGGTTTTCTAATAAAATCTTTTCGAGCTAAACTGGCTATTGTCGTGATTAAGATGAGCATAGGTTATCTAGAACTTAACTTGGGCGAGGTTTGATAGTAGGCTTTATGATAAACTTGACTCAAAAGTGAGTTTGCACTGTGTGTAGGACGTGCCTGACATGAGATTGACTGCGTCCCTGTGAATCCGATCCTTATTCAGTTTTAATGCTTTGTAAAGTTTTGCTGATGGAGTTACAAATTGGAGTTTTAGCATATTTTAGTAATTGATATGCATAAAATTTTGAATATCCCATGTTTGGAAGCTTGTGTAAATGCCACTACTGAATTGTTGCCATTAGTTTAAAGGCACTGTTTATTTTGCTTTTAATTGAAAATATATAAATTTAGATGAAAATAGCTGTAGAAGGGTGCATGCATGGAGATTTGGATAATGTATATGCTACTCTATTACACCTGCAAGAAGTTGAAAAAATCAAGATTGATCTTCTCATTTGCTGTGGGGACTTTCAGGTACATTCTTATTCTGCAGTTCTCCTGTTTGATTACTTTGACTGATTTCTATATGTTTTCTTAGGCTTTTTCACGATTTGTGGTTTATGTATACTTAAATGAATTAATGAAGATGTGAGGAAAGAAATCTGTGGACAAGTGAAATATGATGAACCCTTGGTCTAATCAACTTCTTTAAATGAAATACGAAGGTCATCTTGAAACTTCCAGCAACATCTTTAAGACGATGTTTGATGTCTATTACAGAAGTTATTTGGAAATAGTTTTCCACGATAGTGATGTTAGTATTCTTCATTATGTGATTTAATAGTAGTTGTCAATATTTATTATTTTAATATTTTTTGACGAAAGTATTATTTTTGTATTGCGATTTTACAGGGTGGCCGCATAACTAGACTAATTCATGAAGTTAACATTACAAAGATGAGTGACAAGTTCGAGGATGGTAGAAAGTAACATTGGTAAATAGCAATTTATTACTGCAAAGTATTGGAGTATCCTATCGATTTCCCAACGTTTTAATTTTGACTTCTGTAATTTTGCTACGCAACAAGATGTTGACAATATAGATTTTCAAAAGCAAATGGTTATGTTTTTAATTTTATTTTCAAATATATAGACATACGTGTGGTTGTGTTTAACTTTAGTTCTCTACGTGTTATGTTATTAACGTATATCTCATCGTTTAATATAAATATTGTTGACGGACGTTTCCGATCAACGGTTAAAAAGTCGAATAATGTAAAGAAAACGAAAAGAAGACTAGGAAATATGGTTTAATTACGGTTTTATTAATGGATCACGAGTTCGGCCTCTCGTACGAGGTCGGCACTTGCGATATGCTTATATTGCTTACAAGAGTTTCTTACAAGTTCTTTAGAAAGAGAAAATATGGGCTCGAGTAGTTGGGATTTCAACAACCCAAAAATAAATGAGGGGGTTGCTATTTATAGGAGACTTTAATGTCACACTGTTCGGATACTGTTCAGCGATCTTGTCGTACAGTAGCTCAATGGGACAAGCCGGCGCTTTTCTGACTGATTGGGAGTGATTTCCGGATTCTCTAATCATTGCCTGCCATACATTTAATGCGAACGTGGGCTGCATTAAATGCGGGCACGTTCTAGCTGAGTTGGACGTCCCATCGGCAATCATTCGTAGACAAGTGGCATTATTTTATTGTGTCCGACGTCGTACTTCTATCAGGAGCCGCCTTTGCGAGACTGGGAATAAGGTGCCGATCTCGTAGCCACATGGATTCGGTGCCGATCTCGGAACTGGTTCCCCCCACCGTCCCAGACGACTTTGACTCTCATTCAGCTCGGCACCCACGTGCGGTTTTGGTGACCGGCTCCTCCGGCTCGGACCGGCACCTACGTTGGGTCCGGGCTCGGATATCAACATACAGGCCCCCGAGCTCTGGTGAGGTGTTTCGGACCTCTCCGGAGGTCGTCTTCAATCGGCGGGATCCGAGCAGGGCCCCTCGAGCCCGTGTCCGTCTCCTGTTGAGGTCGGCACTTCCGACATACTTGTTTGAGGGCGCAACGATTGGCGACTGAAGACGTGGGTGTAACGGTTGATAAACGTGGGTGCGAGCGTTAACTGCATTCACGCTGTGGGGGGACACGTGGCTGATTATGGGCCACGCATTTCGAACGGTCGTAACGGTTGACCAGAAGGTGGGTGACGGTTATCTTGCACAGGACGCTTCGGTTACTTGGGCCGTTTCGAATTTTGAATTTTAAAAGGCCTGTCCACGTGTTTACTTCCGATTGGTTGTGGGATCTTATATATATCTCTTTTCCAGAACTTCTCTTCACTTTTCCCAAGAACTTTCTGAAATTCCTCTCTTTTCGGATCTGTCGAGCTTCGCGATTTCCAAGCATCTTCCAAGAACTTTTCGGCGACAATCTCCGGCGATTCCTTCGGTAATTCTTGTTTTACCCTCTCTTTCTTCTTCTTTCTTCATCGCGATGTCTTCTTCCCCAAAGTCTGCGGGTGACGGCGGCGACTTCGCCGGTGAGGGCGCCGAAACTTTCCGGCCGGCGGACGTCATCCTTACCGCTGTCCCTATTTCAATTGTCCGGCCGGACCCCTCGGCGGTGGAAGCCGTCTCCGGCGGCGGAGGTGTCGAAACTGACCTTCCCTCGTCGCCGCTACGCGAGGGCGGTGGTGCCGACCAGGACCCTTTTGTTGTGGCTGATGACGATGACGTCGATCTTGATTTTCTGGACACCGACTCCGATGTCGATCCAGATCTGGTTGAGGAGACCCTTCAAGGGGAAACCGGCGGTCGGGAGCGTGTCCCCATAGGGGACGCGTCGTTCGACGCCGCTCTCGAGGAGGTGACCGCTGTTCCTCCGGGCTTCTGGCGCCGACCTGAACGGATCCGGGCAGCACCGAGTCAGGCGACGGCCTGGAACACGGCGTCGATCCTGGATGACGCCGATTTGGCTCAGCTGAGGGGAAAGTTCAACTTCGGCCCCGGCGTTCGGCTGTTCGCACCTTATCCCGGAGAGAGGATCCATTGTCCGCCGTCGGGCTGTATAGGGGTCTACCGCCACAGCATCCACTTAGGCCTTCGATTTCCCCTGCCCAGCGCTCTCAACGATATTTTGAGCGGACTTGAGGTCGGCATCAGTCAATATGTGCCGACAGTGTTTGCTCGCCTGATGAGCCTAATTGTCATGTACCGTCGTGAGGGTTGGGCCGACCCCACCGACGACGAAGTGAGATCCTTGTTCGCTTTTAAACGCGCCGGTGAGACCGGCAACTACTACAGCTCGGTGCTGCCCGGCATCGACAAGACGTTGGTGGCCAAGTTGCCTGAGACCCTGCATGGCTACATGCCGCACTGGTTTTGGGTCGGCGGCGAGTGGAGAACCCCAGACGCTATTCGGCACCCGCCTACTCATTTCATTTCTCATACTCGTAAGTTTTTATTTTTACATTCGTCACCAACTGATTTTCTTTCCTTTGTGCTAACAGGTCATACTTTGCGTTTTCAGTCCATACCCACAGCTCGGCACTCACTCCACGTTTGGCCGAACGACTCAGCACGCTGTTGGCGCGAAACGAAGAGGACCGCCGCTATTCCGCCCTCGTCAAAGAAGAGACTCTCCTCAATCACAATCTTAGCCCGGAAGTTGTCAACAAGTCCTTCCAACCAGGTAGCTTCTTAACCCGCCTCGGCACTTTTGTTGATCTTTTATTCTTCGCGGCCTGCTCGGTACTCACCGCGCCCTTAACTCTCTTTGTAGTATACTACCCCCTTCTCAGGCTCAAGGGGTTCGATTCGGTGAAGGCCGCAAACAAACACCGCCGCAAGCATCCAAATCCGCTCAAGACAAGAACAAAAGCTGCCATGTCTGGCCGTCTGAATCTTGCCAAGAAGAGGGCGGCGCTCAACAAGGAGCCGGCCCCGAAACCCGCCGATGTGCCGACCCCTGTGGAGCCGAGCACCGTTCCTACTGCCCCCCAGGCCCCTCGCGCCCCGGCACCGGAGCCGCGCATGACAAGGCGACGGGCTCGCGAGGCGCCGGGCACGACCGGCGGCGAGGCCCCGGGTGCGGGCGGTGAGGGCCCGGCTGCGGCGAAGAAGAAGAAGGGCGCCGAGGCCGAAAGCTCGGGTCTCGCCCAGGAGAAGGACGCGCACATCCATCAGGAGGGGGCGAGCACCTTCGTCCCCATTGATGCCGAGCGGAGGGCCCGTTTCGCTAAGTCCCTGCCCGGCTTCCCGGATGACTGGTTCTTGGACCTCCGCGCGGCCAAGGGGGTGGTCGTCCCCAACCAGTTCGGGGTTCCGGAGGAGATGGTCAGAGCTGCTCGGCTTCCGCTAGTCGCTTGGACCCCGACTGCTCAGGCCGCCGCTACCCAGCTCTCCACCCCGTCGCTCATTCACCATGCGGCGGGAACCATCTCCCGCGCCTTGGTCGAGCTCGTCCAAGCCGCTGACCGGTCCCAGAGGGCCCTGGCCGACCATCGCAAGCTGGAGGCCGACCACGAGCTCTGCCAGGGGAAGATTGCCTCCCTGAAGACGAAGGCAAAGCGGGTCTCCGAGCTGGAGAACCGCTTGGTGTTGGCTGAGGCCGAGGCGGCGAAGGCCAAGGAGAAAGAGTTGGAGGCTGCTCGGTCGCAGGCCAGGATGGCCGAGGAGCTGAGGAAGGAGAGGGCGGCCTGGGCAGCTCGAGAGTTTGAGCTTGGGGAGCAGCATGCCAAGGCCTTGACAGAGGAGTATGATCGGCACGTGGCCGAGATCGACAAGCTCCAGGCCCACGTCATCAACCTCCAGAAGCAGCTTGAAGCGCACACTGCCGAGCTGGAGAAGCACGTCATCCAGGAGGCTCCAGAGGACGGCCGCCCCCACATTTCGCTCCGTCTGCCGACTTACCCGGAGGTTCAGGAAATATTTAGCAAGGATATCATGGCCGACATGGACTCCGGGGTCGGCTATAATCTCTACTGGCTCTTCCAGCGGCTCGACGCCGGCCTGCTGACCTTGGAAGACTTCCGCGAGATCATGAGGGCGAAGATCTCCAAGCACGGGCTGGGCGCCGAGTTCGAAGGACTCGTCTGCGAGGTGGACGAGGAGGAGGCGGCTCTGGTTCGCCGGCAGAGGGGGTGGACGGAGGACGAGATCGTCGGTTTCGCCAATTTCGGCGCGACGCCTCCCGACGAGATGCGTCTGAAGCCGGGCGAGGCCCTCTCCGACTACATGCCTTTCTTGTTGCCGAGCCGAGACTTTGCGGACGAGGCCGACCCCTCCCGGATCTTGCAGGGGACTCACGACCATGAGGCCGGGTCCTCGAAGGCAGTCGAGGGCGACGTTGGGGCCGAGGCTGATGCGGGTGGCGAGGCGGCGAAGGTGCCGAGGTGATGGCGGAACCCTCGGGGGTGGCCGTGGTGGACTTGGCCGCCGACCTTTCTCCTGGGAAGTAGCTTGTTTTCGGCCTGCGTGCCGCTCTTGTTGACCGCTTGTGGTCTTTTTATGAATTAAATTTGTAGGTTTTTATGTTTTGTTTTGAAAAAACGAATGTTATGATTTGCTATTTGAATGGATGAATGAATGTTTTGCTTTTTATGTTTTGTTCGTAAAGTTTTCGCCAAGTATGGGTCTTGCGCCGAGCTAGGCGCCTAGTTACTTACTCGGCCGGGCCCGGGAGTGGGTCCGGCCTTTCATTTGCTTATTTACTTATGAACGAATGGTTGTTTGCTTATTTACCAAGTGTGGGCTTGGTGCCGCGCTGAGTATTTACTTATTTATATGTCCGAGTCCGAGCTCGGGCCCGGTACTCTGGATTTACTTACACGGCCGAGCCTGGGATTGGGATCGGCACTTTTTGTTTACTTTGTATCATTTCTTACATTGGCGCAGTGGCCTTACCGGACTACTTTGCTGAGTCCGGCTCGTGCTGGTCGAGCCATCGTACTGACCCGGCCTGCACATAATTATGTGGCAGCTTACCTGACCGGTCTCGCGTTCGGACTCGGAGGTATTATTGGCCTGACTGGGCTTCCTAGTTGAGCCCAGCTAGTGCCGACCAGGTCATCGTACTGATCCTGGCCGACACTTCGTTCCTTACGTTAATTACGCCGCTTCGACTCGATCTATACTTGCTAAGGACTAAAGTAAAATTACAAAGTAGAGTATGGCAAACATACGTTTTTACAAACTTCATCTATTCTTACAAAGTAAAATTACAAGAAACGAAAATACAAGATCATCCTAGACCTATTGGTAAAATTTCTTCAAAAAAGCCGAGTTCCACGGATATTGGTGGGGGGTGCCGTCCAGGTGTTCGAGACGGTAGGCCCCGTGCGGGAGGACTTCGCTAATTTTGTAGGGCCCCTCCCATTTCGGTTTTAGCGGCCCGGGGTCAGGCCCCGTTACCCTTTTCAGCACTAAGTCGCCGACCTGGTAGGAGCGGGACTTGACTTGAGAATTAATGTATCTCTCACTTCGTCTCTTGTACGCCGCATTTCTGAGCTCGGCTTGTGACCGATGCTCATCTATCAGGTCGAGACTTGTTCTCAACAGCTCGGAGTTAGACTCCTCTTCGAAGTTGGTTACTCGAAAGGTTGGGGCGCCGAGCTCGACAGGTACCATGGCTTCTGTCCCGTACGCCAGGGAGAACGGCGTCTCTCCCGTAGATGATCTCGCCGTTGTGCGGTACGACCAGAGTACGTTTGGGAGCTCTTCCGGCCAGGATCCTTTTGCGGCTTCAAGTCGGACCTTGAGTCCTTGTTTGATAATTTTGTTGACGGCTTCGACTTGGCCATTGGACTGAGGATGGTAGGGTGTCGAGAAGAAATGTCTGATGTTATGTTCTTCGCAAAATGCCTCTAGCTTCTTCCCCTCGAACTGTCTCCCGTTGTCGGTGATTATGGAGTTCGGCACCCCGAAGCGGCATATGATTGATTTCCATAGGAAGTCGATCATCTTCTGTTCGGTGATGGTAGCGAGTGGTTCGGCTTCAGCCCATTTCGTGAAATAGTCCACGGCGACGACCGCGTACTTCACTCCGCCTTTTCCGGTGGGTAGGGGGCCGATCAGGTCGACACCCCACTTGGCGAACGGCCACGGGCTAAATATTGACTTTAATGGCTGCGAGGGTTGGACGATGTTCGGCGCGAACGTTTGACATTTTGCGCATCTCCGAGCCATGTCCAAGGCGTCTTTCTTCAGGCTGGGCCAATAATATCCTTGCCTGAGAACTTTGTGGGCGAGAGCATAACCGCCTGAGTGGTTTCCGCATACGCCTTCGTGAATTTCCTTCAGAACGTACTCGGCACTCTTCTCGTCCACGCACTTGAGCAAGGGTTCCGAGTATCCTCTCTTGAACAGTTCGCCGGCCACGATCGTAAATCGAGCTGCCCGGGTACGGAGCTGTCTGGCCTCTTTTGGGTCAGACGGCAACGCACCGGTCTCAAGATACGACCGGATCGGGATCATCCAGTTCGGTTCTTCGTCTGCAACGGTCTGGTCGGCGCTCATTATGGAGGTGCCGAGTACGGAAGGTTGTTCCTTGTGAGCGACCTGTACATAGTCGACGCTCTCCACCCCGGCACTTGAGGCGAGACGGGCCAAGGCGTCAGCTTGTACGTTCTCCGTTCGCGGGATATGCTCTATTCGGGTCCGGAGTTTGGCTAATTTCTTCTTCACTAGTCCCAGATAGGGAACCAGCCTTGGCTCTTTGACCTCGAACTCCCCGGAAATTTGCTTGACCATTAGCATGGAGTCGGAGTATATTGTGAGGTCAGTCAGACTCATGGCTTCGGCCAAAGCGAGCCCGGATAGCAATGACTCATATTCGGCCTCATTGTTGGTTGCCGGGAAGAGGTATTGGATCGAGTGGCAGAATAGCCTCTTTTGGGGATCCACGAGGACGACTCCTCCGCCTGCTCGTCCGGCAGTGGAGGACCCATCTACGTACATCACCCAAGGTTCTTCGCCCTTCGTTTGCTCGACTCCCGGCGTAAACTCGGCTATGAAGTCCGATAGTACCTGCCCCTTCATTGCTGTTCGGGGTCGGTACTGGATATCGTATTGTCCCAGCTCCACTGCCCATTTTACCATTCGACCCGAGGTGTCGGGTCGGTGTAGGATTTGTCTTAGCGAATAGGCCGTGAGGACGGTGATTGGGTATTCCAGGAAATATGGCCTGAGTTTCCGGGCTGCGGTCACCAAGGCGAAGGCGAGCTTCTCCATTGGCGGGTATCTCAGCTCGGCATCGTGGAGGGCCTTGCTCACGTAGTAGATCGGAAATTGGCCTGAGTCGTCTTCTCGAATCAGGGCGGCACTTACGGCCACCTCGGAAATCCCCAGGTATAGATACAGCATCTCACCTGGGCGGGGCTTCTGCATCGTTGGAGCCTGGCTGAGGGTCTCCTTGATTGCCTCCAGCGCCTTTTGGCAGGCCGGCGTCCACTCAAACTTGTGATTTTTCTTGATCGCGTCAAAGAACGGTTTGCAGCGGTCAGTGGACTTTGAGATGAATCGACTCAGCACGGCGAGCTTGCCAGTCAGGCTCTGGACTCCTTTAATTGATGTTGGCGGTCGGAGGTCTTGCACAGCCTTGATTTTCTCGGGGTTTGCATCGATGCCGCGCTGACTAACTATATACCCCAAGAATTTTCCCGAGCTCACACCAAACGTACATTTTTTCGGGTTTAACTTCATCGAATAATCACGCAAAACAGAAAACATTTTATTAAGATCGTTTACATGATTGGACGCGTACACGGACTTGACTAACATGTCATCTACATACACTTCCATACAATCACCTATCAAGCTAGCAAACATTTTATTAACTAGGCGCTGGTAGGTAGCCCCGGCGTTCTTTAGCCCGAACGGCATCATTGTATAGCAGTAGAGACCGCGTGCCGAGTAGAAGGAGGTATGCTCCTCGTCGTCCGGGTGCATAGGAATTTGATTGTAACCGGAGTACGCGTCCATGAAGCTCATCAGCTCGTGTCCTGACGTAGCGTCGACCATGTAGTCGATGTGGGGGAGGGGATAGCTGTCTTTGGGGCATGCCTTGTTCAAGTCGGAGAAATCAATGCACAGCCGCCATGCCCCGCTGCTCTTTTTTACGAGTACCGGGTTGGCCACCCAGGTCGGGTACCGGACCTCACGTATGTACTCGTTATCTTTCAGCTTGGTCACTTCTTCTTCCAAGGCTTGCTGTCGGTCGGGGCCGAGCTTCCTCCGTTTCTGCACGACCGGCTTGACCGTGGGGTCGACCTGCAACCGGTGGCAGGCGACCTGTGGGTGGATGCCGACCATAACCTCGTGAGTCCACGCAAAGACGTCTGCGTTTCGCCGGAGAAATTCGGTCAGTTCGGCCTTTATAGGCCCCGGCAGCCTGCTCCCAATTCGGAGTTGTTTTAGGCAAGTCTCTTCATCGATGAAGATGACTTCGACTTCGTCCATCGGCTCGGCCCTCTTCGTCCCCCGTTTCTCCTCGTATTGTGTCCGGGGGTCGAGCTCGTCCTCCTCCGTGATCGGCTTTTTGCCAGCCCTTCTCCCCCTGTCCCTGTCGAGGTTGCCTTCGACTCCATCCTCGACAAGGTTCGTCATCTCGGTGCCCGGGGCCAAGTCATCTGCCCCGGCGCTTGGCTCCGTGAATGTGGGGTCGGCACTCGACGAGGTCGGGGGGTGCGAACCTGTCTGGTTTCCCAGCATGCGGTTGCCCCCGTGATCGTCGTGCGCCGGCTCGACGTCTGCCACCCCGGCGTCCTCCTGTAAGTTTATCATATTTATTTCGGTGCGCGGGATGGTTAGGATGCATTCCCGTGCCTCCCTTTGGTCTCCTCGGTGGGTCCCTTCCCCGTCGGGAGTTGGGAACTTGAGAGAATAATGGAAGATGGAGACGGCGGCCTTCAATTTGTAGAGCGCCGTCCTGCCCAAAATGGCGTTGTACTCACTTGGGCAGTCCACGATTTTGAATGTTTCCAAGATTGTCTTCGTGGGCTGCCCCCTGTCTCCGAACCGGACCGGGAGCGTGACCTGTCCAATCGGGGCGACGGTCTGACCGTTGAAGCCCTGGATCCGCTCCCGGCAGGGTTGTACCTCCTTCCTATCGATACCCATCTTCTTGAAGGTCTCGTAGTAAAGGATGCTGGCGTAGGCCCCGGTGTCGACCATGATGCGATGGATCTTAATTGCCATGATCGGCGCCGTGATCACCAGGGCGTCGGAGTGGGGATGATCGAACAGGAAGGCGTCTTCGTCGTTGAAGGTGATGGTGTTCGGGGTCGGCTCCGGTGCCGGCCTGCTGTGGGCATGCATCACCCTTTGCCCGGCGTGGTAGGCCTGTCGGGCGTAGGCCTTGGTTTGCCTCCGAGAGAGGAGGGATTCGCTCCGGCTCGTGTTGACACGCCGGGTCGGGACGTCGGTCGGGTCGGCCCCGGTACGAGGGGACCGGCCTCTTTTTCTGCCCCTAGAGGTGCCGGCCTCATCCTGATGAGTGGGGCAGAAGGTCATGATCTCGTGGGGGCCGCCCTGCTGCGGCTTCTTTCTTCGAGGATTCACGTCGGCATCCTCGTCACTGTCGGGGCTTTCCTCGAAACGCCCCCCTTTCTTTCTCTTATCCCCGGAGTGCGTGAACTTTCGGAGTTGGGGGTCATCGATCAGCTTCAGAAGTGCCGAGATCAGATTTCGGCATTGATCGGTGTTATGCCCATGCGCCTTGTGGTAAGTGCAGTAGCGGGTTTTGTCTACTTTGTCCTTGTCAGTGAACATTGGCTTGGGGTCCGGCAACAACCCTTTGGCCTTAATCTCCTCGTAAACCGCCGCGGCCCCTACCGAGAAGACGCCCTGGTAGCTCTCCCTCAGCTCTTCGGCCCTCTGTCTCCGCTGAGCTCGGATCTCAGCGAAGGACTTGCTCGGCTTCCCTGATTTCTCCTCCTTTGCCTTCGTCTTTGCCGGTGCCGGTGCCGGTGCGGCGTCGAAGGTCGGGATAGATGAGGATTCCTCCGCCATGATATAATCTTGAGCGCGGGTGAGGAACTCCTGGTAGGTGGTTGGTTTGTTCTGGCACAGGGACCACCTGAACAAGGTCTTCGGCCTGAGGCCGCCCTGGGCCGTAATGAGCAAGGCGTCGGGGTGGCACTGTTCCATGTTTTGGACCCGGTCATTGAACCGAGCAATGTAATCCTTGAGGCTTTCATTCTCGCCCTGCACGATGTTTGAGATGGACTCCTTGGGGGCGAGGTTGACCTGCGACCCGATGAAGTGAGATCGGAACGCCGACCTCAGCTGTGCCCAGGTTGAGATGGAGCGGGGGTAAAGGGAATGATACCACCTCTGTGCTTTGGGCCCCAGCGTCAGGGAGAACATGCGACAGCGCAGGGCGTCGGAGGCGCCGTGCAGGTCCATCCAGGAGGTGTAGAGGCCGAGGTGGGAGTCGGGGTCCGAGCTCCCGTCATAGAGGCCGAGTTGCGGTATTTGTATTCCCTTCGGGACGGCTTCTTGCAAGATGTCGAGGGAGAGGGGTGAGGCGTTGTCCGCGACCCGAGGAGTCGGCCGCGTACGAGTTTGTTGGTGGGCCGGGAGTGAGAACTCACTTCCGGTGGGCTGCCGACCCTCGAGCTCGGCGATCCTGCGTTTGAGGGCCGCGACTTCCTCGGTGTCGTGGCCGATGGCTTTGCCTCGTCTGATCACCTCCCGGAGATCGTGGTTGGCGTGACTCTTGTCTCCCAAGCGTTGGTGGACGGAGCGACGAATGACCGGGAGGCTTCGCTCTGGCCGGCTCTCCCCTGTCTGCTCTGTGGGAGCCGGTCTGGTACTTTTGTCGCGACGGTTCTGAGGCTCGCGGTTCGGTGATTGAGCCGTGGTTTTGGATTTTGCTGGGTTCCTCTGTCCACCGGTCTCCTTTTCAGGAGTGTGGAGCAGAGTGTTGCCGGGGTTCTCCGTGGGCACCACAGTGTTCGCCCCGGCGGTTTGACTGGCGAGGGCCTTGGTGAAGACCCCCTCGAGGGCTTTTAGGACGTCGGGGTGCTGCAACACCGCAGCGAAAGTTGGAACTGGGGGTACGGGGACGATCGGTCCCTGCTGAGCGCGACGGGAGGACTCCCCGCCGTTGCGGCGGCGAGACTGGGAGCCGGACTGCTGGGTGGAGTCGTCGTGTCCGGATGAAGGCATTTTGAAAGTGAAAAGGTGGAAAAGGATGAGTGCGATGTGTGTAGTTTCACAAGATCGAAAAATTGACACCAAGTAACTTATGGTGCCCTCCTTCTAGCGCCAAACTGTTGACGGACGTTTCCGGTCAACGGTTAAAAAGTCGAATAATGTAAAGAAAACGAAAAGAAGACTAGGAAATATGGTTTAATTACGGTTTTATTAATGGATCACGAGTTCGGCCTCTCGTACGAGGTCGGCACTTGCGATATGCTTATATTGCTTACAAGAGTTTCTTACAAGTTCCTTAGAAAGAGAAAATATGGGCTCGAGTAGTTGGGATTTCAACAACCCAAAAATAAATGAGGGGGTTGCTATTTATAGGAGACTTTAATGTCACACTGTTCGGATACTGTTCAGCGATCTTGTCGTACAGTAGCTCAATGGGACAAGCCGGCGCTTTTCTGACTGATTGGGAGTGATTTCCGGATTCTCTAATCATTGCCTGCCATACATTTAATGCGAACGTGGGCTGCATTAAATGCGGGCACGTTCTAGCTGAGTTGGACGTCCCATCGGCAATCATTCGTAGACAAGTGGCATTATTTTATTGTGTCCGACGTCGTACTTCTATCAGGAGCCGCCTTTGCGAGACTGGGAATAAGGTGCCGATCTCGTAGCCACATGGATTCGGTGCCGATCTCGGAACTGGTTCCCCCCACCGTCCCAGACGACTTTGACTCTCATTCAGCTCGGCACCCACGTGCGGTTTTGGTGACCGGCTCCTCCGGCTCGGACCGGCACCTACGTTGGGTCCGGGCTCGGATATCAACAAATATTAATATGTATTTCTTACCCGTGCATCGCACGGAATTTGTACTAGTTAAATAGATGATGTTATGTCCATAAATTACTCTTCAAAAGTAAATATCCAAACACGGTAAATGTCTGTACACGTGCCAAAAAAGGCAAAAAAACTTGCAAGAAAATGTCCAATAAACCTTGAACCAACATTGTATCAATGCTAATATTTATTTTTGTACTAAATCATAGTTTCAAATTGTATAAATGTCAATATTTATTTTTCAACGTCTTTTATTTCCCTACCACCCATCAACAGCCAACTGATATTCATCAATTATTTTTGTATCTGGTATTTTTATACGCTACCACCCAGAATATCACTCATTTTTGTATCTGGTATTTTCATACGTTACCACCCATATCTAGTATTTTTATTCGCTACCACCCATCAACAGCCAACTTATATTCATCAGTTATTTTTGTACCTGATATTTTTGTATAAGCTATTTTTCTAAGAGTGTTTTACCTAATTATATATTTTAATTAAAAATGAAAGAAATAAATAGGAGAAAAAAAATGATTCATCAAGTTTGAGAAGGCTTTCAGGTATAGAAAGACTTCCAAATCTTTTGTGTCTCTCTCATGTCACATCATCACCATATAGAAGTAAAAAACACACCATCGGAGATGCTCTAAGTTACCCAGACAATTGTCCAAAATGACCTAATGCAACCTTCCTTTTCATTTTATTCTAAATTTAATAACACAACATTCTTTTCAACAAAGCGTAAAAATACACGACCTATATTGTCTTAAAAATTTGTGAAAACAATAATTAAGTGAAGTTAATTAGAGCAATGATCCTTTAAAATAAGTACACTCCCTAGTTAAGCGAAGTTAATTAAGAAGCCTCATCATATATTGTAGTATTGTGAAAAAAGGGTCGCGAAAGAGGATGGCGGGGGCATGGTGGGAACCGGTGACGCGAAGGGAACAACAGAAATTAGAGTGGGCGGCGGTGAGGTAGTTGAGCGTAGACGGCTACCTTCATCAGGCGGCACAACTCTTTGAAGAATACCGTAGTATTGTTTTTTCAATTATCGAGTTGTTTTCATAAATATAAACATAGTCTAGATCTTTGTATTATCTTATTTTTCTAATTATAAATATGCGTATACAAATGTTTTTGTTATGTCTCTTAACTTGGTTGAAACTTATTTTTGTTATGTATTCTCTTATTGTGTATAATAACTTGTATATCTTTGCTTTACCTGTGGTTTATGCGTAGCTTATTGTTTTTATAATTGCCTAAAATTATTATACTAATGCTTTATGTGTGGTTTATAAAATGTCTATATCTACCTTATAGTCGTACTTTTTCATCCATGATATAATTAATCAACTTTTTTATTTATAGTATATGGAGATCTTTCATACCAAAAGGATATTATAATTGATGTATTAATTGTTTATCCATATTTTAAATTTACATATTCTTTCATCTTTCGGTTTATTACAATGTTTGTTTATTTTTTTCTAATATCATGTTATTAAAAAGTGAATCATTTTATTAATATTGTTTATGAAAAGAGAAATGCTATAGGTACATAATATTATACATAGTGGTGTACATAACACTCACATTAAGTGGGTCCTACCAAATATAAAAAATTAAGTGGACCGCACTCCATGTGAGTGTTATGTAAACCTCTATGTAAATTTATTATGTACTTGTAGCATTTTTCTTATGAAAATATGATTTAACGAAAGAAGAAATATAATAATATGATGTATCTAGATATGACGTATAAAAAAATTCAACAAATGATTGTAATTTAAAATTAAGATTATGCAATATTCAATATTCACCCACAACTTTTATGTCGGACGACCAATCATTCATATGCAATATTCAACCATGAGGAGTGTGATCCTCATGGTTAGCATGGTTATCGCTGGAGTTATTGGATGAGGACATAGTGACTAGGGGGTGATTGTTTATGGATTGGACTAGTTTTTATTTGGTTATTTTTTAACTATAGTTAATTTTGAAAAAATGTAGTATAGTTAGTTTAGTAGATATATTAAAATAATATTTGATTTGATGTAAAGTAGGAGAAAAATGATTGAAAGTGATAATTAGTTAGAACTATGTGAGTGGATGAATAGTGAATTAAAGTTGATGTGATGTATAAGAATTATTGGTTGATAATATTTAATTATATTGATAATATTGAGAATAGTGGAGTTGAGTTAAATTTAAGTTTTAATTGATTTTTTTACTATTGAATTCATATACAATCGCCTCCTACATTATTAATGTTTACTCGAATAGAGGTATATTTTCACGGGTTAAGATTCACGAAAACTCCAGTGTCTTTCATCCAGCGCTAATTTGTTTGACACTTGAAATCAACAAAGTCTTAATACGGATTTCGAACGAGTATGTAGGAGAAATTAATAGGTAACACGTTGAGTATAACGCAAATCATGAAGAGATTGGTAAGGAAAATGACATTTGTATTTATTGCAATAATGAGTACTTCTATATTATATTAAACAATGTGTATTTCTCATATTTTTTTTCTCTTTTAAGGAGTTCACAATTTAAAGCGAGTTAAAAAGTAAAAATCCTCATGATATAATAATAAAAAAAAAAAATAGTTATTACTATATCATAAAAAATATTTAACCCGATAAAGTCACTCATCAACAAAATCAGATATAGATTAATATCAAAATAACAGCTAAAAAATAACAATGATAAGATTATCCTAAACACAAACCGATCAACGACTCAATAACCCCCAATCTCAAACCATGCACTTGACCTTCCTCCCCACTTACCCTCTCCTCCTCGCACAACCACAGCCTTCTCAAATACAAATCCAGACCACTTTCACATCAAATGCTCCTCCTTACACACCTAATTAGCAAGAACCTCCCATATCAACTCCGGGTCGATCGACGGCAGCCGAGCAAGCGAGCACCACGACTCCTCCGGCGAGCTCCCTCCCCCGCCATCCGACCCACTGCTCCCACTCTCCAGGGGCGAATCCGTCTTTTCCACAACTATCCCGGGCCGGGCCCCCTCTTCGCCCTCGGCCCGCTTCACGGCCCGTCGGGCCCTCCTCTCCCGCCTCACCCTCTGGCAGATGGCCTGAATCTTGGCATCCACCGCGTCCCTCAGGGCCTCAACCCGGGCCGGGTCCCCGAGCCCCACCCGGGCTGGGTCCCGCAGGTTCGGGAAGTTGAGCCGAGCGTACTCCCCACGGAGCTTGTAGGCCGCCCGGTCGTACGCGTAGGCAGCGGCCTCGGCCGAGTCGTAGGTCCCGAGCCAGACCCTGGTCCGGTTCTGGGGGAGCCTGATCTCGGCCACCCATTTCCCCCAGTGCCGCTGGCGGACCCCACGGTAGAGCTTCCGCTTGCTTGGGCTGAAATAGGTCGGCGTGATTGGGCCAGGCTGCTGGGCTGGGATTGGGCTCGGAAATGGGCCTCTTGTGATGGATTGGTTTTGGGTTGAGAGTGTCTGGATTAATAAATCTCTCTGCCTCAGGTAGACGGAGGTGCCGAGTGGGACATGGTTCGAAGGCTGATGGCAGTAGGAGAAGATTGAGTCGAGCGTGTTTGAGTTGCTGGATAGGATTAGCTGGGATAGGGATAGCCCGATGAAGTTGTTTTCTTCAACTATGGCCAT
>BKCP01006128.1:116623-145010 GCA_008636005.1 Striga asiatica
AAATAATAAAAACGTGTCTTCTACTAAGATCATCATGATCAGTTGAGTGGCTACTATGTTTTTTTTTTAACTCATTTTTTGCTTTCTAAAACCGTGGTGATAACAATTAAAGAATAAACTTGCTTCACGGCACCACTTTCTAGTTTTTAGCACGATTTGATTAGACAGAAGCTCATGAAAAGAATTGCAATTTTCAAACAGCTACCAAAATAAGGAATTAATGCAATATGCAGTGAGTATACTACAGCTAATGACTGACCATATGGTCCAAGACTGAACAGAATCTATGTGTGAAATGTTGACATTAATTGTTTTCTCTAAGCTAGAAATGGTTTTCCATAAAGAACCAAAGGGCAAAAGATGATCCATGCATAGAAATATATATTTTCTATATATTACAGGAATGTACGTAGTACTGACAAATTAATTTGATGAGAATCAATTCCTAATTTATTTGGCAATGGACCAACAGGACTTGGTCTAATTGCTCTATTTTCCACGTTTCTGTATAGGATTAGGCAGTCTCATTAGGTTGTAATAGCATTAATTTCGTGTCAATTTGGAAATTTGATATTGTACAAATTCTGGTTACAAATAGGGGTGTAAACAAGTTGAGCCAATTTTGATCTCATGCTGCTCGAGCTCGAGCTCGAACCCTTAACGACTTTATAATCAAGCTCGAGTTCAACTCATTTATCAATATTAACGATCCGAACTCGAGCCTTAATGAATCATCGAGTCAAAATATAAAAAAAAAATATATGAAATCATCTTTTCGAGTCGAGTCGAGTCGAGCTCGACTCGTTAACTGAACGAGCTTTAAATGAGCCGAACTCCAGCCATAACGAGCCGAACACATGAGCGGCTCGTTTAATTGAACAACTCTAATTACAGCTTACAAAAATGTCCAAACTTGAAAATATTCACCGACAATATACTATTCAGGGAAATTGTCTCTCTCTATATTTATTATGTTATGTGTAGTATTATTGAAGAATCATATTCTCATTTTGAAATTTATTTGCAAAACTTGGGACAAAGTTCTTAAATATTTCTTAGTAGTAATGTTATCAACGTTATGAAATATATGAATATATAAAATCAATGAATTTTTATATAAAAAAAATTGTATTACATGCCAAATCTTGTAAAACTAATTAATTATTTTTTTCTTTATGTTGAACAAATGACAAATTTCGTATGCACTAATAAATTGACAAACATATATGCTCGATATATCATATATAATCTGCAAAGATATAATCTGTGAAGACTTTAAATTAATAATATTAGTAAATATCCTGTGCACATGCACAGATGTACATAAAATATAATAAGTAATATTTGAGAATTTAATATTAAAATTTTAGATAATGAACATATTACATTTTAAAAATTTAATCATTAAAAAAAATAAATTAATAATTGTTTATTATTATGAACAATTGTTAATTATCATTAGATAATAGCAGTTTGATTATTATTATTATTACAAAAATAAATGTTTATAAGATTATAAAGTTGTTTGACTATTCTATTAAAACAATTAACTAATTGTTTTTAAAGAAATTTTTTCATGAGCTACAAAAGAAAAAGATAATATTGATGTTAAAATAAATAACTTGAAACAATTGTTTATAATTATGCAATATATATTTATTGTGAAGTATTATTAATTGGTATTAGCATTAGTTATTATATAATATAATAGAAAAATACATGATTACACTCAATAGGATGTAGTAATGCGAGAAGTAAAAGAAATTAATGATAAATTTTGTAACCGAAAATGAAGAAAAACTAGTATTCGACTTGTGCATTTGCACAGATATAAATAAAGTATTGTGAGTTATTTGTATGCATATAATGATTAATGAATTTTCTTGCACTTTTTTGCAGGCCAAATTTACAATTAAAGGAGCTGGAATATGTATTTTTTTAAATTGCGTTTATCATATTGGATGTAATGTATATTTTGGTAAGTATTTTTTTGTGAATTATTTATTGTTTATTTAAGAATTTCAAATACGTTTTTTATTTTCCAAAAGAAGTTAATTTAAATGTAAGCACAACAATAACATCTAATTACGTTAAATAGTCAACACATTATATGGCCAGTTGTAAATAAATTAAAAATTTAAAATGATTTTTGTAATTTCAAAGTGATTAGTGTGTTGATTATCTAATAATTAAATGAGAAGTTAAATAAATAAAAAGTAACGGTTTTTGGAGGGAAAAAGTTATATTGTCACATAGGTATAGGCCTTGTTTGGCGATCAGCGGATAGCGGATAGCGGATAGCAGATTGTATCAACGGATAGTGGATAGCGGATTATATTAGCTGATTTGACCAGCAGATTGCATTAGCGGTTTTTAAATAAGTGTTTGGTAAATAGCTGAAAGCTTATAGCTGTTTGACATTACAAAATGACCAATAAGAATATTTTATTATTTAGGGTGTATTTTTTTAATAATAATATATTAAAATATTTAATATTCTTTAGTTGGTAATTTATAAATATATTATTTTTTTCTTTATATTGCCTAAAACTTGATGAAGAAGTTATGAATTTTATATTTTTCTAGATAAATTAATCATATGGATGACATATTATTATTTATTAGCACCATAAACCAATATAGATTTTAAAAAAAATAATACAAATTAAAAAGTTCCAAGTAAAAAGTTTTTTTGTGAATCCTCTATCCCCAAAAAGCTCCTCTAATGAGTTTTTTTTAAATTAGAGGTTTGAGCCCAAAAAGCTTATCAAATAAGCTATTTACCAAACAGACTCAATAGCGGATTTGACGGGTCAAACCTCTCAATTAAGTCCAATCCGCTAATTTACCTTCAATCCGCTATCTACCAAACGGGGCCATAATTTAATAGGTTTTATTAAATGCTCATGAGCCAGTAATTATATATATATATAGATTTTTAGAGATTTTATTAAATAAGTTTTCTTAAATTCTATTAGCTAGTAATTATATATATATNCGAGACCCTCTCTTTTTTTTTTTTTGGTAACATTAAAAGTGTAAAAGACTCTGAAAGA
Source organism: Striga asiatica (assembly GCA_008636005.1). Classification (NCBI taxonomy): domain Eukaryota; kingdom Viridiplantae; phylum Streptophyta; class Magnoliopsida; order Lamiales; family Orobanchaceae; genus Striga; species Striga asiatica. The sequence goes on from BKCP01006128.1 coordinate 119,680, forward strand.
AGAAATTGATGGTGGGCTTCAAAAGACAGCGCTCGTGTATTTTCTTAGGGCATAAAGGCCTTTCTTTCCCCTTCTTTTTATGCATGTGACATCAATACCTAACTCTCAAAAGTCAAATCCCATATATTATTTACTCCTTAAACTAGGCCATGCCTTGATATTTTACCTGAACTACGCACACCAATGGCTTCACATGTAATAATTAGAAATTTAATTATATACAGAGTAATTCGTTGTCGTATGGTTTGATGCTAAGCGTATAATTATGAAATTGTAGATTTGACAAGAAATTGACAGTATAAAGGATAAGAATAAGAAATTTAGTTGACTATGCTAAAATTTCAGATGTCGTAAATATTGTAGCTTGTTAGCTAATATATAGCGGATAGTGAATTGTAGTAGTTAATTTAATTAATTGATTGTATTAGCAATTTGTAAATAATTACTTGGTAAATATTGTATCTATAGTCATTATAGAACTTTATATTGACATGTTATTCTATGTCTATGAATCCCCTCTTTTTAAAACTCTCCCATATCGAACTTATTCAATATCAATATTTTTCGGCCAAAGCGTTATCAAATAAGTTATATAGCAAACAAGTTAAATAACACATTTGACAGGTCAAACATCTAACTATTCACTAATTAACATTCAAATGAGTCCATGATAGTCATTTGTTGCACAAGGATTTTAATGAATCAAGCCAAGAGTCTTTACCGAGAGGATCTTTTAACAAACTGATAAACGAGCTCGATATTGACTCATTTATCAAAATTAACGAGTCGAACTAATATAAAAATTCAAAAAATTATGAAAAAATCCATATTATGGAGCCTTAGTTACAAGTTAAAGGATCGAATCCTGCTCGACTCATTAATTAAACGGGCTTGAGCTTGATTTGTTCATTAAAAAAAAAAAAAACTAATCAGAACTCAAGCCTTGATGAATAAAGTCAAATTTATAAGCGGCTTGCTTTGTTAAAGCTCTATTTCTACCTATACACTTCCATTGCATATATGTAACTTTTGTATTCCTCAAAGCTACTCTCATAGCCTAAACAAAACTTGATACAAGGTATAGATGCTACTACTAAGCAAGTGGAACCCTAGCATTCTCGGAGGTTAGGCGAATTTGCTTGTTAGTAATTATGTTATCAAATTGTGCAGCTTTCCTAGCACTTCTTGAGCGAATTTTAATCAATAATTAATTCACATCATGACCGTCTATTGTACGTGAACGATTGACCAAAATCGAGTATTCAAATGGATTCTTACTTAGCGGCGAAAAAGTCTTACTTGCAAAAAGTTGTATTTTGGCTTTTAGTGGGACTTTGGTCGAGGTGGTCCTTGATTCTGCTCGATAGCGACACGTCATCCCCCAATTAAACGCCGACGTGTCATTTCAATAATTGTGCAATATGGTAGATTTTTTTCCCCAAAATTTCTTTTCACCAAATTTACTCGTGAGTCTTTTTACATAACACTGCATGAAATCGTTTGCGATGGGACAAAATCACAACGTGACATCATGATGAACAGAGGCTTCCGTCATGCACAATTATTGGTCGAACATGGTTTAGTTGATCATAAGTCGTTAAAAAGGTCTCCCGCAACTAATACTTTAAGGTAAAAGTGATTATAAAAAGGAAAAAGAACTAAAAAAATACCAAATAGATGAGATCTGAAAGATAAATAATATAAAAAATTTAGTGTTTTTTAGTATTTCAAAACTTATGTATTTTAGATGAATAAAATTCATTCAAAGCTTATGTATTTTAGCGAGTTTATAGGCAGTTCAAGCTTAAATTCAAGATTATATATCAAGGTACATGTTTGAAATTTTTCAAAGAAATATATATTCCCTTCCAAATATTTAGAAATTTAGTGAGAGACGAGCAACTGCATGATCTAAAAATCAACATTCTTTTGTTTAACTTTATAAAGAAATTATGAACCATTATATTTAAACTTATGAGAAAATAATGTTTCACAACTGGACAAATTCGTATGACCTAAATTAAGTGCTTCTTTAGGTTATGGAATGCCAATATAATTATCAATGCTTTTAGGTATGACTTTCAGTTTAATGACAGAAAAATATAACTAAATCAATCTCCAACGTAACTAAATCATGTCTGGGACCAAGTTTTGTTACGTGCTCAGAGGTTGGTAAGATCTTCGCTTGTAAGTAAGAGAAATGGATTGATTGCAAAGATGAAATTGAAAAAGGAATTAAAAAAATTAAAAATAAAATAAAGTGATAGGTATTAAACAACAAATTCGCTATCAAAATTAATATAGGTCCCCCCTTATCTCGATTTTGATGTTGTCTTCTTTGTCGTGGCCAAATATGTATTCAGGCCTACCTTCATGACCTTGTCTCAAATACTATTGCAAATGAAGGGCTACCCTTTGGCCTTTTCCAGTGCTCATTGAATAACTTGACCACGTATAATTCTACTTATATTTCACATGCAACTTGCTTGAATTGGTCAATGAGATAGAAAAAACAAATAATATATATATACACAAAGAAATTAGAATATAGATCCTTTTGTTTTTTTATTTATTAAACGAAGAGAAAAATTGCAATTTTGTCCATTATTGTATAATCAAATTGAAAATCATAGTATATATGTTCGTAGCAGTCGTGATCGTGTCTTTTAAATATTCAGCGCTACATAATTAGATATGCATAGTATTCTCTTGAATTAATCCTTTTATGTATAATGAATTTGTAATTTATAGTCTTGGCTGTAGTGCATAGTTAATTATCAATAGATTTCGTGTAGTAGTTATCAAATGTGCATGTGGGTAGATAAAATATCTTAAATCTTCCACAAAGTATCGGGTTATTAAGATTGTGTTATATTATCATATTAACAAATTCTTTTTGGCTTAATGTGGGGCTAAAAGGAAAATAGATTTCTCATTAGTACAGTTATCCGATAAAAATCAACAATAGAATATTCAATCAAAATTAAAAAAAAAAAATGAATATTATAGCATTCACTAAAAAATCCAACCAAAAACCTTACAAATATCAAAATAAAATTATTTCACTAAAATTATANCTATATGAACATATAGTTTTTATTGAAATTATATTAGCTAACCAAAAATTCCATTTATAAAAAGATGTTATTGAGATAATGTAAATTGTAAAATCTAACATAAACAGATAAACTTCCTAGAATATTATTTGAATTTATGTTTAAAATACGACATTTGTATTTCAGTGTTTTCATTGATGACGGATGAAAGTCGGCTGCCACCAATGCCACGTAACTCCCTTTTTAATGTCTTAATCCTACTTTACAGCTGACATTAAATCGGTTTGACAAAATCTGTAACTCGCCTTTACGGATTCAATTAAATAATGAATACAGGTGATATGATAGGATTAATCCCCTCTTAATATAATTTGAAAACATACTGACTGCTTCGCACACTTCGAAAATTTACTTGGCAACATTATATGTTTCGGCTTTTGGTTCGGATACATTCCTTAATTGTTTAAAATAAAATACTTAATTTCTTATATGCTGTATAAATTTTCAAACTCTAAAATAAATTTATTTATATCTTAGGATTCTTATCTTATATAATTTGAAAATGTGCTGAGCTTAAATGGCTGCTTTCAGAAGCTTATTTGGCAACATTACATGGTTCAGCTTTTGGTTCGGATACATTCCCTAATTGTTTAAAATAAAATACTTAATTTCTTAGAAACTTACTTGGCAACATTACATGCTTCGGCTTTTGGTTCGGATACATTCCCTAATTGTTTAAAATAAAATACTTAATTACTTAATTTCTTATATGCTGTGTAAATTTCAAACTCCAAAATAAATTTATTTACATCTTAGGATTCTTATCTTATATAATTTGAAAACGTGCTGAGCCTAAATGGCTGCTTTCAGAAGCTTATTTGGCAACATTACATGCTCGGCTTTTGGTTCGGATACATTCCCTAATTGTTTAAAATAAAATACTTAATTTCTTAGAAGCTTAGTTGGCAACATTACATGATTCGACTTTTGGTTCGGATACATTCCCTAGTTGTTTAAAATAAAATACTTAATTTCTTATATGCGTGTAAATCTTCAAACTCTAAAATAAATTTATTTACATCTTAGGATTCTTATCGTGTAAACCAAAATAAAAAAAAAAAAAAATAGCTTTAATAACATTTTTATATAGTTTACATTAAAAAAAATACTATAATTTTGCAAAAAATATATAGCCACTTGCATATTAGGATTCTTATCTTATATGTCGTTCAAACCAAAATAAGAAATTTAGCTTTACATATTATTTTATTTATATAATTAATGTAAACAATAACTTTTTTATATAATTTAAATTAAAAAAATACTATAATTTTACAAAAAATATATAGCCACTTGCATATTAGGATTCTTATCTTATATGTGGTGTAAACCAAAATAAAAAATTTAGCTTTACATATTATTTTATTTATATAATTAATGTAAATATTTTTTATATAGTTTAAATTGAAAAAATACTATAATTTTACAAAAAAAATATATAGCCACTTGCATATTATACCTTTTCAATCCAACCATGGTAAATAAATTATTTAAATCTTTTTATAATATCTATAAAAATACATTGAAATAGTTATAGAATATTACATGATCTTTCTAATATATTTTAAGAAGTTGAAATAAAAATAAAATAAATTTTGATTAACACCATGGTAAATAAATTATTTAAATCTTTTTAGAATATCTATACAAAATACATTGAAATAGTTCATGTGTTTTTTCTATTATTTTATGTTTTATATATTTTTTTTCAAACAACCCGTGTAGTACACGGGTGTCGTACTAGTTGAGGTATTATTACTAAAACTAGTTGATTGAGAGAGGGTTATAACAATCTCCAGCTTTTAGAGATTCATTAAGTCCATATCTTAGGGTTTGGACCATAAGTCAAATTTTAGTTTTTGTTGTACACGTCGCTCATGTCCACCGTCAAACACATTCAAGTAAACCCTACCTCCAAGGTAATTTGACCTGTTTTTTGTAGTTTGAACACCGACTTAATATATTCTTTTATTCCTATTTTCAAATTGACCCATTAATTTTTTTCAATTAAAAGATCCTTACTCATAATTCTATATGTTGAGCTATTTACTTGACTATATAAGCAAGAGTTTTAATTTAATAATAGAATATGATAATTAGTAGTATCACATTTATGAAGTTGTTTCATATATTTTGAAATAATTGATACCATGCGCTTTATTTGATATTTCATCTTATATTTACATGAAATGTGTGAGTGACAAACACTAAATAAATAATACCATATTTATATGCTCTGTCGCAGTAGTACATTAACAAAAATTAATAATTTATAACCTATATCATATCCCAATAGTAAACAATACCGTGAAACCCTTATCAAATTGCTAGTATCTTCGACATGAGCTTTACGTCAAAATAAAGCCATAATTAAAAACAAGTCATCTATGCGTGGTACAAGTTTTTTTGAAGTCTTTCCATTGAGAATGGGTGAGACAGGTATTTCGAAACAGTCTGAATGGGCTTTATCTCTACTGTGGCCTTGATTGTCCAGACCAATACGGTAGACAAAAGCCTAATGAATGGGCCATATTTAATGGGCTAAATTATACGATACACGACTTTCATTTAAATAGTTTAAACAAGAGGGAGGCTAATTTACACATCTATATCTATTTGGATAAAGCACATAAGTATACAGCCAATATAAAAAATCTTCCACTTATACCTAGGGCTGTAAGCACTCTCTACTTATTTTTAAGATAATGCTAATAATTTTCGAATAATTTTGAATTTTTTCAAAAACACTTTAGCCAGTAGTTTTTAGATAGTGACAACAATAGACATAAGCTTTACGAATTGACAACAATAGCCAACAATTTTTAAAATTTCGAGTTTCGACACAATTCCGTCGAGTTTGACCGGATTTAAATAATAACTCCAAAGTTTTAAAGTTGTTGGCCGTTATTGTCAATTGATAAAAATAATGGCTATTATTGGCATCGCATAAAATATACTAACTATACCCAATGCTAGCCAATGGACCAAAAGTCGAGTTTAATTGTTTTCTTTTAGGCTACTTAGTAGTTAGGTGTCCGTACTCTTCAAACAAATTCGCATTCTTACAAATTCAAGTGTCATGACTTTAAATGATATAAATAAAATATAACATTTTATAATATAAATATGTATTTTTTTAAGAAAGTATAATTCTTAAATTATTTTAACACGGTGTGACGCAGCAAGCATCGCAATGCCTAGAACATCTAAACACGAATCAATTAATCTTTTTCATTTAATAATTCATCACGGTCAAATAATAGATGTGAAATCCTTTAAATAAGGCTCCCATAAACCTTACTCCTTAACTTGTCCACCAAGTCAAGATAAATAAATACAATTAATAATAATAACAACTAATGTTAATAATAATAATAATAATAATAATAATAATAATAATAATAATAATAATAATAATAATAATAATAATAGATACGTCTACACTAACTGAAAGAGTATAGCTCACGTTTTTTTTTCTTCAAATCGATAAATTGATCTGATATCGAATGACTCGGCTTATGGAGCAATATACATAAATGGTGTATTGGCACGACTTATGGAGCCATCCATAGTTATACACAAATGGTGTATTGACACGTGTCCTGCAATATGTCAAAAGGGGGCAAAACAAGTGCGGTCCCACACAGGTGAAGCGCACCATAAGAGGATTAGCCCAAATGAACCCAGGTTCATCCCAAAACCAATTGGTGATTGGAGGAGTTATAAAGTAGGTTAATTTATCCTATCAAATCAATGTGGGACAACTTACAAATAATATTCCAACACAATAAATACACATTGGACATGAATCAGCACATAAAGTTATGAATGATTCCATAACGGCCTAGCTCCATAAAATTTATGAGAGTCCAAAACATAATAATCTCCTATCTTGCTAAACAAGAAAATACCAAATATTAAATATTCTCCTACCAAATAGAAATAAAGAAATAAGGAAATAATAATAAATATAATAAACAATAAATCTTAAATCCGGAGACCGATGATATTTTCCCCAGTGCGAGATACTCCATCACCTTGCCAGTGCCACTTTAATTTTCAACAAGACAATGGTCTTGGATTTGTTTGCAGGTGTTTTCCTTAAATCCTATACAGAAATCAACTTTAGACATAGCTCGAATTAGTAGTAGCAAGTAGCAACCCTGTTTGTAGGTCTACCAAAATTAATTTACTGTGATCTCAAGATCTTTCTCGGTCGTCTCTCTCATATCTCCACATACTAACAGCTGAAATACTTCATAAACCCTAGATTTTATTCAATACCTCGTTTCTCTATCTATTCGTATCCAGAGCTTGATACTTCAACTTGTGTTGCGTTTTCCATTAACGGCTAAATAGCTTATTCTGCAGACACAAAAAGAAGTGTTTATTCTGAAGCTCAGCTCTCAGTAGTCCTGTGCGAGCTTAACTCTTTGAGAAAGGTAAAGATTCATTTTTGTTCACTCACACTTGTTACTTGTATACTTCGAGTACTTCTTTTGCTGCTTTTGTGGTCGTTGAACGATATTGTTTACATCAGGTTGTTTTGGAACCATAGAACTGTGGGAGCAATGAAGCTAAATTGTACCTTTCTGGTGATTGTGCTTATAGCCTCAATCAAATTACCGCAACGTGTAATAGCAGATTCAGAGGTACTATACAACTCCAGAAATCGGTACATGTGACGATATTTTTCTTATTTAATTACTATTGTTGTGTTGTTTACTGGATGAGGCATTCATATTCTAGGAGGGTTCTGCCAATACGAATCGTCAGGTACTGCCGAAAACTAATGATAGCGTAAACCAGACAGTTGATACGGTGAAGAATGGCAAGGAAAGTAACTTGGTAAAAAATGGTTTGAAAGAGCGATTGGATTCCAGAAAAGGCGGGAATGAGCAAAAGAAGTTAAATGGTGGTGCTCAGAAGGGTGAACCTAAGGAGAATCAAGGTTTGGATTCCGAGTCTACAAATGAACCGAAAAAAGGGAAGTTGCCACCAGCGATAGAGAAATGTGATTCGTCTTCCAACCGTTGCACGGACAATGATAAGACATTGGTTGCTTGTTTGAGAGTTCCTGGGAATGGTATATTATTTGCTTTCTTTAACCTTTGTTAGGCTTGACTCTGTTGATTGATAATATCTTTTGTATTTGCTTGCTTGAGTGGCAGATATTGTATATTGGTATGTGTGGGTGTCTGGCCTGCAGCTTGGATCACTTATTAATTATTGGTGATTAGTATATTTGTCTTGTCCAGGATTTAAGTCAGTGATATTTTCTCCTTTGGCAATAATTGGTTTTGGCATGGACTGTAGATCCCTTGTTGTTACCATTAATATAAAAAGCGATGTACCACTTGAAATATACTGGAAGACATCTTATAGGAAAATTGTTACTGAGAAATTGAAGAATCTATTTTCTTTTTCCTTATGTAAATAGATTTTTTTGTTTTTTCATTTAATCTTAATACTGTAGTTAATTTGTGGCCTATATGATAAGAATCCCTCTTTGCCTCTTGTCTTAAGTTTTGCATCAGATGACACTAAGTTTTATTTATCATGTGTTACTGAACTTATTCTAGCTGAAGTACTTCATTTGATGGTAGAACTTCAAATCATGCATATCGATATTGTATTTGTAAACCTGACTCTTTGATTACGAATGAAATGGCAAAAACTTTTTGTTTTTCTTCCAGAATCTCCATCCCTTTCGCTTTTGATCCAGAACATGGGAAGAGTTCCTCTGAGTATCAAAATCACAGCCCCGGATTCAGTTCAACTGGAGAATACACAGATTAAGCTCCAAGAGAATAAAGACACGGAGGTATGCCATGTCGCATGAATGATTAATGAGTAATATCGCTTACATTCGATTGCGTGATAATATTATTAAGGTGGCATGCTGGAAACTATTCACATGGCCTTGGATTTGTATCAGCTGCATTCCCCATGTTCAAATTGAACTGTGGTTTTTTCTTAGTTAGGGTTAAATATTTTTCATGATCATGGAAATATAAAATTGGTCATATGTGCTGCATATTATTTGAGTCGAGGCAATACTGAATTAAACACTAAAACAGTCTAAGATAGTGTTCTCTAACCTGGTAGTTGGTTTGTTTTTTACACACATGCTGACAAGTCCATGCTATGGCATGTCTAGTGGCAAATTTCAGGCTCGTTATTGGTGGTTGGTCTTTTAAGGGTGTGATTGGATATAAACTTAACTAGAAAAAAACCAATCAAAACTCAGATTTAACTCAACTTTAACCCAATTCTACTATCCTCAATATTATCAATATAATTAAATACTATCAACCAATTATTTTTACACATCACTATCAACTTTAATTCACTATTCATCCACACATAATTTTAACTAACCATCACTTCCAATCATTTTTCTCCTACTTTTACATCAAATCAACTTTAATTATTTTATTTTAAATATTATTTTAATTTAAAATTAAATTCCCACTAACAACTAATCATACCACCTTTTCCAAAATTAACTATGGTTAACGAAAAAACCAAACAAAAACCAATCAAATCCATATCCAATCACACCCCATTTCCACATACTTAGGTTGGTAAGAAACTGGTTTTTCTTTAGTTGGTACATGTAAACGTTTGCAAATCCATCTTTTTCATATTAACCCTTTGGCAAATAAATATGATTAGGTATCTTTTCGCCCATAGGCTCTTGCCTGATTTTTCATCCATATTTGCGTAAGGCTAATTTATTTCAGACAGATTTCTGTATTTTATCTTAAAGGAGCAGGTTATAATACAGTTACTGTGCTTATGTTCTAGATTGCGTCAAAACTACCGTAACTTTTCTTTATAATTTGTCAGGATCTTGGAGTTATTGTGAGTCACATTTTTTTACTTTTCATACAGTTTTATTATGTTATCCATTTGAAACATTACATCAACAATGTAGTCAAAAGTTATGTTTCTCTTTTCGAATCCATTTTATCTTTCCTTATTTCTTTTTTCTTCTTCTTTTTTCTTTTGTTAAACTTGAATCGTCATGCCCTAGGATATCATGAAGATACTAGGTTGCATATTCTAGAGCCACTAAAATACTGTGCTCCTAGTGTGGGACCGAACCTGGAACTTCTCATGTACCCATTGATAGAACGCTTTGCGGTGCTCCACATATCCTGATCATTATTCACATCTATGAACTGCGGTGCATAGTGAAACCGGAATCAAGATTCTTGGAAAGAAAAATAGTGAATAACCAAAGGTCCAAAGTTAGCTAAAGTAGTATTCTAGTTGTATGTGTCCAGTAAAAATCAGATGCTGTTATTGAGGTTAAAACGAGCCTTCTAGGCTACCTCTGTTTAGCACTGATGCTGAATCTGTAATATTATGTCTCCTCTTTGCTAATCTCTTTCTGCTTTAACGTTTTCACCGAAAGAAGATATCTTATGAACTGTTAGTTATTTACCGACATTGCTCCTCCTTGCAGGTCAAGGTTTCCATTACAGGAGTCAAAAGTGGCCATAATATCGTACTCTCTGCTGGACACGGCAATTGCAGCCTCAGTTTAACAAACCAATTCATTTCCATGAAGATGGCCGGTGATCCACACGACCCCTCATACTCCAATACAGACTTCAAACTAACTCTATCCAGAGGATTTCTGTTTTCGGCTGCACTGCTGTTATTGCTGGCATCCATTTTTACGGGCACCAAACTAGGAAGGAAGTATTTTTGGAAAAAGGACCCCAAATACCAAAAGCTAGACATGGAGCTGCCTGTTTCACATGGCAGCAAGGTCGAGTCTGGCGGGAATGAGGATTGGGATGATAGTTGGGGAGATAATTGGGACGATGAAGAGACTCCGGTTACACCCTCGATGCCCGTGACTCCAAGTCTTTCTTCCAAAGGCATGGCCTCAAGAAAGTTCAGTAAGGAAGGCTGGAAAGACTAAGCCCTCACACCTCAACATCATTATATAATGATAACGGGTATCGGCTACTGCTGGTTATTATTTTGGACCAGGTTTGATGCTAATGCATGCATAATTCTCTAAGATTGAAATAGAAAAATTACTCCTACTCGCAATTTCTTCTCCTTTAGTGCTGATTGAGTTTGATGATCCGAAATTTCTTGTGTTCAGTATGTATTTTGCTAAGATGGGAGAGGTGAATTGGTCGAATTGTTTCCCTTGATTGCTATATTTGTTGTCAGGGGGTAATTGATCATCCTATCACGTTCATGGTATTGATTTTAATATATTGGAAATGAGTTAGTTGCTTTTGTCTGAAACTGATCTGTGTTCTTGTGGAACTCATTACTCATGTACAAGGATTTCGGAGCATGTTAATCTGACTTCTCATGTTCATATTACAATTTCTGAATAGGGACATATGGCTATGACATTATATGCTTTCCCATATTTGCCTGGGGTAAGAAGGCTACAGTCCTAAAAGAGTCATTATATGACATTATACATTTGTTTGTTAAAAGAGTCATTTCTACTAATTCACTATGTTCCAGAAGTACTAAAATAATCGAGCAATACCACAGAAAGGTACAAAAAATAACGAATGGTTTTATTTTATTTTTTCGGTGGGAGACACTGAAGATATCTGATTAAAATTACAACTTCACCCACTCCACGAGCTTCCCGTCCCCACCATGAACCTCACAGAAAATGAAATCACGGGTCAGAGGTCCGACCCGGAAATTTCACCATGTACTTGCAAATTATGTATGTTGATGAAGTTCAATCTTTAGTGCTTTTCGAGTTTACGTAATAGTACACTTCCATTTGTTGATTGAATATTTTAGATGACTAACATGAAAAGAATCCTAGATATTAGCATAGCAATAATCACACTTTGTTAAAAGTCGGGATACATGCTGTCTAGTTCTAGGCGGTACTTGAACGCCCTTCTAGGCATGGAAAAAGCTAATATAACACAAACTTAAAAACTTATGGCCTACTATAATTTGATTCTCACCAACATTTCCACATTACTCGGCTTCAATAATTTTGTCTGGAGTCCATGTGAAGGTATGAGAGCCTCTCCCAATACCTTCAATCATACTAAACGATTTTTCCAATCTAGAAACTTCTGTGATGGATGTGTCGGATCTATATTTCAACGAACGAAAAGCCAAATTTTTGTGTAAATTAGACATCTTTTGTATTCAGACTACTCATCCAAAGCAGAATCATTTCTTAATACCAGAAATTGAAAATAGACTACTGAAAATAAGATCCCCACACAAGCAGTTAAAAACTGATATGGTTTAGAAATTGAACCAGCGAAAGACACATATGTCCGAGCTTTGATTTTGCATATGTACTCATATACGAGCATCTTCTCTTTTCGTCACCAATTTAACGAGGTTCCTATGTTGGACTTTGGAAATCATAAGATTAACATAATTCTGATTTTAGTCGTCGGCATTACTGTCATGACTGTTTGCCCCTATATTGTGTGGAAATGGATGGCGAACTAAAGAGGTTAGACTTTGGACCGAATCCTTCATGTGTTTGAATTATATATGCAGCTGCTTGTGAAAATGTTTTCTTGTCGACTAAACAAAAAGAGATTGAGTCTAATTCACTTCAAAACACATTGATTAAATTTAATCTCTGAAGAGTTGCCATTGTTTAAGTTGGAGGCACTTGCAAACGGGACAGAAAAATTTTCAGGCTCGGAAAGGGCAGTTTTGGACTTGTTTACAGGGTACCTATGCTTTTAAAATACAAGCATGCATATATAGGTTACACATATATATCATGCTCTCATCATTTTAATAATGGCTGTTAAACAAAATGATGAATAGAAGATACTGCAATCCAGGAAGTATTGGCAGGTGGAAGAGAGATTGCTGTTAAAAAGGCTTTCAGAGGTCAAGGGATGTAAGAATTTATGAAACAAGTTTTTGCTGATTTCTAAACTACATAGGCAAGACTTTGGTTGGACTAATCTTGATTGCTGATGGGACATATTTGTATTCTGGCCTGTTGAAGTCCACATTAAAAACTGAAACAAACTGGATCCATGTTTGTTTCATTTCATATGCATATACAAACCAAGCCCTGAATTTTTTGTGACTGGTTTTTGGGGAGTTATTAGCAATTTGGAAAGTATTTAGTCACCAGATGTGCTCTTGTTGGTTTTCCAGCATAATGTGTGGGTATGGAATAGATGGCCACATTATTACCGATCATTTTCCGACAATAAAATTTTACACACGTACTTAGTGTTCCTGCAATTAGTTGGAGTCTTTGTTGCTGTTTCTGTGGTTGGTTTGTGTGTGTGTTTAGGGATTGGTTTTACCGCTAGGGGTGTCAATTCTTTTATATAATACGTAATTGGGTATATGACACATAGTGGACTCCACCCCAACCACTAACCCTAATACTTCTTTCTCACACACTCACACACACAACATACACGCACCCATGTTGCACACACACAAATACACACATAAATTCATCACTCCTCACATACTGTTGCCGGCCTCTACCCTCCGCCGTCACCACAACGACTAGCCCGCTGTAGCAGCTGCTTCATACGCTGCCGCCGAAAGCAACATGAACCTAGTCGGTGACAGACGACGTGAAATTATGAAAACTTTTACCTCGCTCCTTGAATAGGTCGATCTCTCCACCTGTCTTATCGTCCTCTCTCCTGCCTGTTTCGCCCCTCTCTCCTAGGCGAACGTCTCTTGGGCGAGTTCGCCCTCCATTTCTTTGGCTCGGGTCAAGCCAACTCCTCCAACTTAGCAAATTCAGCCTCTGTCTCCTCCAAATTAATGTATTTCTTGCATTTTTTTCAACACTTCATCGTACGTACGAGCTGGAGTTGACTTGCTCAGCCATTCTCTCCAAAGTTCGAGCTCTCAGGACTCTTTCTTCTTCGAAGCTCGACGCGTTCTCCTCTGTGTTTTGCTGTGCACCTACCACCGTGGTCGGTGCAGTAACGACTTGCGATGTATAGTGCGTGACTTGCTGCACCGCCGCGTTGGCCATCATCCTCTCCATCTCCTCCCTGTTCGTTTCCACCACCTGGGCACTCTTCTTCTGCTCTTGGCAGCACCACCACATGCGCCACCGTTCCCATTGGCTACACTCCAGCTAGATCTGGTTGTGGTTGTACGGGCACCACCGTCCCTTGCGCTGCCTGAGCCTCTTATGCCCGGTTGGAGTCCACCTCTACCATAGGAACCGTCAATGAATCCCCAAAACCTTGAGGAGCAAGCGTTAGTGTCACCGGAGTTTGAGAAGGTCCGGAGAAGCCCGAAGGAGGGCCAGCTTCGAACGGCCGCGTCGTCGTCCATGCATCGTCGAACGACGGCTGCAAATTCTTCGTTGGAACCTCGTCCGCCATAGATAAATCAACTCCCAAGCTCTGCACACAACTTTTCAAACGAAGTCCCCACAGACGGTGCCAAAATGATAACGTAAGACTCTCCGACTGGCTGGAAATGGCTTGCTCGTGCTTTTCATCGTCGGTAGAACGCCTCATACCTACAAAAGCTCTCACACCGAAGGAATTTTCTGGTGAAGAGCCTCCGATGCTTAAATGAGTATATATAGAAGATGAATTCTCAAAGAGTATATTGAACGTACTGCATAAAATCGCAAGTCTCACCCCTATATATAGGGGTAAGGTACCTGTTCTAGAAGGTAGCCCGAAAGTGCTGAGTCAGCTACCCGGTCGTACAACACACACTGAAGATGTGTCAGAGATGGTTATAGGGTATAAACCAATCAGGCAATGCCACGTGTCCTCACCGCGTGGGAGTTGATTCCTCAGAGATCTTCTTGAAGGCTCGACCAACTGTAGGTCGATTTGCTGTTGCGGGTTGAGTTTCGACCAGGCTATCCGAGGGCTCTGGTTCGACCTACTCTCCTCGTGCCAGAATCCCCTTTAAGCTGTCTTCCAGTCCAGAGGCTCTTATCCTATGATGTTTGATCACGACCACCTCGTTCGGATCTCGCTCGACCATGTAGTATTTAGACATGGGGCTGAAGCCCACCCTAGCCCAAGGGTGGCTCCACCCCTATAGGTACAATATTCCATATCAACATGAATATATAGTTTTTCCATGTAGCTATTACTTTTCCTTGTAGGTTGATTTCCTTCCAAGCATAAGCTTCATGATATGGTAAGTGAATAATGATCTTGTACAAAATTCCTCTCTCTTCAACTTGTTTCCAAACATGTCAATCACCACTTCCATGCACAAATCCGAGTTTCCTAAAAAATATAAATGAATAAGATCACAATATCTCATAATATATACATATAAATCGACATAACCAAATAAGATCTTTCCTTTTAATTTTCTTTTGCTTGCAAGATTGTATATCAATATATTATTTTTAAACTCCTTGCCAAAAATAAACTATTCATAAATATAATTAAATAATGTCAATTAATCATTCTCACACATCACATGATTAACTTCAATTCACTATTCATTCACTCATATAATGTCAACTATCTATCACTTTCTATATAATCTCTATTTCTTACTTTCACATCATATCAACTTCAATCGTTACATTCTAAATATTATTTAATTTTAAATCTACTTTATTCAAAATAAATCAATTTAATTTACTTTAACTCGTCAAGCTGAATCATAATATGTTTAATCTTTATCCTATCGCTCCTTAGGTCAAAAACAATACTACTTATTATAAGTAACAATAACAATAAAACATATTTTATAACCAACCAATAGGTTAATTGGAGAAGGTTGACTACAGTTGTCTGAAAACAATCCACTAGAATTTCGTATGAGAAATGCAATCAAATAATACGAATGCAATCAAATGATAAATACTAAAACTATAACCAATAATTAGAGTGGAAAACAAAGGAGGTGAAAGGTCGGCGCATCACATGGCACCGCAATCGGCTCACGAGAAGTCGGAATTGGACCATTTCTTTTTTCTCACTTTCCCCTTGATTGGCGCTTATTGGCAGCCCTTTTGTGCAAATTTTCTGGTTTGTGTGTATCAGCCAACAAACTATGCATCATGCATGACTTTTGTTCACTTTGTGCCCATTTATTTCCACGTATGAACATTGACATCATTTTTACATCATCTGCCAATTCTACACTAACAAATACTCATGAAATTAGTCAAAATGCATGACTTTTGTTTTGTTCACTTTGTGCCCATTTATTTCCATGTCTCAACATTGACATCATTTTTACATCACCTGCCAATTCTACACTAACAATTACTCATGAAATTAGTCAAATGAAAACCAAGAAAATGAAAGAATTCGATCACTCGAGTTTTTATTTATTTATTTATTTCAAAGATATCTGATATGAAAAATATATAATTACATTTAGATATTCGATAAAAATAGCCAAACAGTCAAACAGCTGAATATAGTCGGAGGACTGTAGAGAGATAAACACACAATACAACACACTGTACAGCTTCCAGATGTGGAGAATACAAATCCTAAAAGGAGAATACAAGCACCCAGTGGCGGACCTACATAGGGGCCCGTAGGGGCACGGGCCCCTGTAGAATTTTTTTGTAATATATAGTACATATATATGTTATTTGTATAAATGTATTATTATATTGACATAAAAAAATACATGTTATTAATTATCATGCAAAATTATTTCAATATAAAAGAATAAAAAGGAAATGTTTAAAATTATTTAATATTCAATAGTATGTTATTTTTTAAGTTGTGGAATTTATACTTGTGATATACTCAACTCTTGTTTATTTCCTTTTTCCTTCCAAAATACACAAAAAACAAATATTATACATAAATGTATATACTACATTGGGATTGGATCAAATGTGTCTCTATTCATAAAATGATAATGTGGGACTCAACCCTAACTATTAAATAAGAAACAAGGTATCTATCAAGATTTATATTTTTATTTTTTTAATTGCTTAAATATTGATTTGACCGTTGACCTACGACGTTCAACGTTGACTGTAATTGTGTCCCCGTTGTCTTTAAAGTCTGCGTCCGCCCCTGCAAGCACCTAAAAAGGAGAAAACACACACCTAAACAAGAGAAGAAGACACTAACCCCACAAACTACACACAACAAGAGCACAAACACCAAATACCAAACAACACACCAAAAACTAGAACCTAAAAAAAAAATAAAAGAAGGTCGTCCCCTATCGCCAGCGAACAACTAAAACACGCTGTTTATTGTATTTTTTTGCTTATTTTTGTGTGTTTTATGTGCTTTAGTTTAGTATTTTTAGGTCCCGTTTTGAGTGTCGACCGGTCCATTTTATTGTGTTTCGTGTATTTTTATTTTCGTATTGTGTTTTTGGGGTTCGGCGTATTTTTCCTTGTCTTTTTGGTGTTGTGCATGTCCACAATAGTTGAGTTTGGGATTACGAGCCATTTCCGAGACATCACGCGAACCATTTCCGAGTATATACATTAATTGCGCTGTGATATCGATTTGAGCATTCCATGACGAGGAGAAAAATATTTGAGGAGCGTGGGTCAAAGTTTTGAGTCAATCGGAGAAGCGTGCGAGAAGTTAGAGCGAATCGAGCATCAAGAGGCCATGACCGGGACTGGACCCGAGCCCCTGCCCGCGAGCCGCGCCCCCGCGCCCGCGAGTTCAGAGCCCCGCGCCCGCGAAACGTTGCCAGGCTGCGAGTCCGAACTTCCCAGCACTCGCGGGCAACCTCGCGCCCACGAATTCCAGTCTGCTCGCGAGTTCTTCAATGCCAGCCCGTGAGTTTCATGTTTCGTGCCCACGAAATCCTCGATAGCCTGCGAGTTCTCCAGCTCCAACGCCCCCGCGCGCCAAAGTTCAGTGCGACGTCGCTAGTTCTTTTCCAAGCGCCCTCGCGTGCGCGAATCCTATGGCGACGTCGCGAGTGTCCTGCCCAGTTCCGCGCCCAGCGGCCCTCGCGAGTGTCCATTCCCTGTCAGTGCCTTGCACACTCGCGACCTCGCGGAAAATTTGGAGACTTCACGAGTGTATTACTAAATGTGCATGTTTTTAGTGTGTGTTTGTGGTGTAGCTATATAAAGACATTGTGCTTTGTAATTTTGAACATCACCCCTCATTTCCTAACTTTTAAGTTGGGAAATCCTCTCAATTTTCTCTCTTTTCTTTTTATGCTTTGGTTTGGAGGTCCATGACTCTATTTTTCCGGCGAAATTCCGGCAAGTTTATTTTTCATCCAAGTTTCGAGTTTTATTCAATATTTTCGCTCAAGCATGCGATAGGAGAGTAGGTACCTTGCTTAGGCCCTTCTACTTCGAGTTTTTGTTGTCGAATTGTGTGTATGCTCGTTTCTAGGGTTTTGCTTGATTTGTATTGCTTGCTTACGTGTGTTAGGAATCTATATGTGCTTATCTTGTGTAGAGATCTCGACTTTGCTTAAAGCATGATGATCTAGTGTTGAAGGCTCGTGTTAGATTACCTAGGATCACTATGCTCGCATGTTTTCTCTTGTTTATTTTTCTTTTTCTTGAGTTATGGAGATTCCGGTAGACCAAAGTTTCGACATTTCTCTCTCTATTTGCATTTTCCGTCATTTGCTCTAGATTTTTTGATTAATTTCGTGCAATCATCCCAAATCAAGCGAGTAGAATGTGTAGGACCTTCTTTTTGGTTATGTGACTTTGACGACTAGGTAGTGACCGAAGCTCCGAACAGTCTTCCTTTGAGAACGACCCGAGTGGGGTAGCTCGGTTACCACATGCCCAAAAATACTACAAACACACGCTAACGAACGGTCCCGACAGAAAACAGAACACGACCCATGAGGCTGGATGGTTGCATGTATCGGCCACCTCTTCGAAGGTGGGCATGTCATCGACAGCAACCGACCGCCATCTCGGTTGGACCATCCGCCTCAGCCAATTCATATGAAAATGCATAACAATGTAATAACGACGCGCAATGCTATAATAATGTGCATTCCTATAGACACTAATGTGCATCTAGTCTGACATTATTGTGCACTCTATCGGAATTTTTTTTTGTACACTTCAATTATAGAAAACTTTGATAATTTGTATTTCAATTAACATTATTGTGCATTTATCAAATTTTTTATATTATAAAAATATGTTTAGTATTTTTAATTTTCCACTAGTATGTAACCCGTGCGATGCACGGGCTATATTTATAGTGGAGAATATTATAATTTAAATTGTATTAATAAGTAAAAGAGTTATAATTCGTAGGAAAATTGGCAAACCATAAAATATTCATCATGAAAAAATAATATATTATCAAAATCTCCTTGTACACAATATTATTAGTTTGATGACTGAGCAACCCGTTGTCCCCAAAAGCTAATATTTTCAACCTCTTTGCATTTCTTATACCCGAAAAAATAACATATAATTGGTTGTTTCTAAAAACCGGTCTTTTTTTTTAAGATCTGACCAACGTGCGATAAAAACTGACTCCGACTCTTATTTATAATATGATTTTAGATGGCAATTCTACAAATGAGCTGCTTGTTTATCGTTTTAATATCGATTATACTTTATTAGCAAAACAATATTAGTAATATTTCTATATTTTTTATCATTAATATCTTAAACCCAATAGCGATAATTATTATTTTATATAAATTAATATTTAATTGTATGAATAATTTGAGACTAATTATTTATTTTAAATCAATATTAAACAATAAATTTTAGTACATTTTATATGTGCAATTAAATAATAAACTTACTAATACTTCAAACAAATATTAAACTTAATAATATTTTTTTTTTATAACTTATAGATACAATATGAGTGCGAAATTGAAGCTTGTAAAACAAAGGTTGATTTAATATTATGTATACAAACTTAATAAAATACAATGATTGTAAATTTCTGATATATTTACTTTTAAATTGTTGATATCATATCAATAAAAATAAAAATAAAAATAAATTAGGTAGAAATAAAATAATTGATTGAAAAAGTTTGAAAATTTTAATCAATAGATTTAGATCAATTATTGATTTCACATTAACTAAAGTAAAAAATTGTGTATGTATATAAATTATTCACACTAAATATTTATTAGTAAACACCAAATTATTGCTATTGATATTTTTTGGAAATCAAATCAGTCATTCGTTTTTTTATATACCAGGGATTCTTTCCAAAATTTTAAAAGGTGTTGTATTGAGATGATTATGGACAAAGAAATCTTGAAACGTATTTGGTATTTTTATGTAACAAAATTAATTAGAAAAAGTCCATATGAATGGGGATTGTTTCCAAACTTAAAAAGAAAAAAACAAGAAAGAAAAAAACAAATGGACATGATTTTAGGCAAATTGGCGTTGAAAGTCCTTGGACAACAAATGGACATTTATTTAAAACGTATTTGATTATGCCATTTTTAGTGTGAAATTAATGATTTTGGCAGGAAAAATTTTTTATAATTGATTTATGTTAATCCTTATTATGTATATATAGATTTTATATTTTATATTATTATTTGTTGAAAATAAACAATATATTGAGATAAAATATAAACATAATAATTTTGTATATAGTTCGATCAGTTCTATTATTTTGTCTTTTGTTCCCTTTTTTTTGTAAATAAAGCCGAAACTGGACCGAAATAAACAAATTATTAATATCGGTGAAAATGCAATGTTTATGCTAATGTGCATACTCGGACGCATTAATATCATTCGGCTTAACACTACATTGCAGTCTGATAATCATTAATGTGCATCTTGTTTAACAATATTGTGCATTCTATATTGTGTGTATTTTTATGTGCAAATCCAAACTAACACCTAATTGAAATAATCCTGTTATTCAACTGGTTAACTGAATTAACCTACCTGATCGAAATAAATTATTATTTATATTATTGAAATTTATTTATTAATTTAATATTTTATTTATTATTTTATATTAATTATGTATTATTTTAATATTTATATTATTTTATTTAATATTTTTATTCTTTATTATTTTAATACATACATATATATATATATATATATATATAAATGTATAAAGAATAATATTTTTTATAAAATTTTATAAATTATAGATTTGGCCCATATACTCAATTGAAATATAAATAAATTTATTAAAATTGCAAAAAGGTCCTTGCAAATAAGCAATTTCAGAAAAAGATCATCAACCCAAACTGATTTTGTTCTGGTTTTCCGACGAGTCAAGCTGTCGGACATGCTATGCCCTTCAATGAACTCACTTGATCTTCCTGACCATGCTCAACCCATCGAAGAACTCACGCGATCTTCTCGGCAAGTCATCGCGTGCTGTCAGGTCATCATCAGTCTCGCCCTTGAGTTACCTGGTCGTGTATCCTGTGGAGTTGCCGTCGCCACAGAGGCCGACCGGTGGATAGATATTGATAGTGGTAGCGACGGAGACCGGCCTGTGGCAGCAGCAGAGCCAACCGGTGGTAGTGGCGGAGGCCGGCCGATGGCGGATGATACACAGCTTGTGTGTGCGTGTGTGTTGTGTGCATGTTCGGTATGTGTGTGTGCGTGTGTTTTATGTGCTGATGTGTGTTAGCGTGTACTGCGTGTGTAAGAGTGTGTTCGGTGTGTGTGTGCGTGTGTTTTGTGTGCTGATGTGTGTTAGCGTGTTTTGCGTGTGTAAGAGTGTGTTCTGTGTGTGTGTGTGGCATGTGTATGAGTATGTTGTGTGTGTGTGTGATGATGTGGCGTGGGACTTACTGGTGAGTGGGATGGTTGGATAGTAATGGTAATGTCTAAATTACTCTTAGTGAGTGTAAGATTTTGACTTTTTTTATCCGTTGGATCATCCGATCTGATAAATAAGATTCATTCATATTTCTTTAACTGAGCGTATTTTTCTCTTGAACTCAACCCTATATATATTACTGATTTTCATGGTGGAACTTTTGAACACATTAATACAAATGATATGTTATATTAATTAGTTTAGATTATCTTAATCAATCATATATGAGGACACACCCAATGTGCCCAACATTTTCCTATATTTTATTTTTGGTTCTAAAGTACTATTGATAATTTAAGTCCCCATTCTAGAGAGGTGCTCGGATCACTTTGCTCCTGGCCTGGGTCCTTCCATCTCATGTGGGGGAAACTAGCAATTAGGGATTCGGCTTAGTGAAATTTGTTTTCTTAGAGCATCCACAATGTTTTGGGTTCAATTCCAAAAAATTGTATGCCACCTAATAAATAGGCCTAGTCTAAAAAATGTATTCTCCAATGCAAATAAAAGTAGACTAGGTCTCGCTGATGTGAAATTCAGAAAAAGAGACCAGGTCTCCCCTTAAGTCTATTTTAGACCCAAGTAGAGACCTAGTCTCTTTGCATTAGAGTAGATTTTGTTCATTTTACATAATTTTATTCATGTCATCCAAAACTTGGATATATTTACATGTCACATAGACAAGACTAGACTCAATGCATTGTAGATGCTCTTAAATACCATAAGTAATCGCATCTAGCTAGATTTGCAATTATAGTGTGTGACCCATTGGAATTATGATCAGCCTGGACATTTATGAACACAAGCCATAATTCACTTAGCAAAAATTACCAACAGACAAGAAATACGAAATCTAACAGCCATAATTATGAATTTATCAATCTCAATTTAATTTTGGAGGGTGGGCTGTTCTATATTTATTTGCCCACCCGCTGATCAAAGTTGTACAACGAATCAACTATTCTATATGTACATTAGCTCGTTATTATAGTTACCTAAGCAATTAATGTACCGGAACTATATGCATCCACTCCAACTTATGAAGTTATTTCTCTCGCCTCCGGAAAAAAAGTTACCACAAAACGAAATGAGATCCGTCTCTCAATCCACGTTCAATTGTGAATATAGTATAATCACATCCTTTTGGATCTTTTAATTCTAATTTCCTTCAACTTTTCTATAACTATTATTGGCATTAATTATTTTCAAAAACTATGTGATTTTTTTATAATATAGTATAACCACCATTATTCAACTAATTTTAAAAATATGTAACAGTTTTTTAATAATATAATTATTCCAACTGGAGATTTGTTGTTATGAAATATTTCACATGGTTTTTTTTTTGGTAAAAATTTCACATGGTATTTAATTATTCTGGAAAAAGAAACAGCGAATTTGACGGGTTGAAGTAGTAAGTTTAAAGAAAGCAGGCAAAAAATTGGTTATGTAGCACGTTTAACGTTTCATTTATTACTTCTATCTTCTATACTTCGATAAAAGTAAAACAAGAATAACGATCACTATAAGACCCTAAAAAATTTAAACATTAGAAATTCTACAAACGATGTTATTAAATTGACTATGATTGTTAATCATTTCTTGATGACAAAAAAATAAAGAAGTACCATTTTTAGGTAGCTAGTTTCACGCATATTGAAAAAAAATAAAAATAAGTACATTCGTAACTAATGCTTGCTTAATTAACAAATTAAATAGAGGTGGTCAATGAATGAAAAGAGTTTGAAAACAATAGAAGTTGAGATTGAATTTAAAATCACTAGACTACAAACATGGAAAAGAAAAAATTCAAATCCATATATAAATTAATAAGAATGAGTATAGTAATGCGGAGTCAAACCAGTTGTAAGTAAAATTTTCTTCATCTTCTTTTTATTTAAGCAGCAAATCGAATCACTTGGCATTTATTGCTGTTCAGCACTCAAGAATCCCAAATGCCAAATCTTTACTCAATTACAAGACCTAATTAATTTTACTCGTCGATTGCAATTTTTTGTAGCTTCCCGGAAGACATGCCACTTCGTGCACTGTGCTTTCCTTAAAAAAAAAAAAATACTACTGTACACTATATATTCAAATTATTGTTATTAATAAGAGTTGTATTTGAATTAATATTTTCTAATCAGAATTTGGTCTTTTGCATTAATATGTTAGTGATGACTTGGTGTATATTAAGCAAAAAAATGAGGAAAGTGTACGAATAGTTTTGTACAAATTGTATTAATTAATCAGTTTGGCAAAAGTTTTGGACGCGTTATTCAGTGTTAGGTTGATGGGAATTATATAATATATATGGTATTTTAGTGACTTACGTGTGAATGGAACATGAAATTCAAAAGGACAAATCCCAAACGCGCAGTAAAAGGAAAATAATAATAACAATAGTGGAAACAGTAGTCTTATTGGTGATAATGTCTGGTCTCCACCATCTACAAATTTAATCCTTTCCCCACACTTAATAAAAATAATATTGAAAAATGAAACAAAATAGTATAAATTATAGATTAAAAAAGAAAAAGAAAAAACAGATTTGATGTTGTAGTTTTCAACCACTGTACAAAAAAAAAAAAAATGTTTAATTCAAATTTTCGAGTTCTGTTTTCCTTCTCTTCTTTCTCTATTTTGACCAACCAATTACAAGTGGATTTTGCAATTGTCTTCGATGTGACCATTAGAAACACATTATTTCTTCTATTTTTATTATGAAGTCATATATTAAAGTCAACATATGTAAAAATTCATGGGTGTACGATACAAATAAACCATAATCAAGAAATATGCTATTATGCATCTTGTATTTACAATGTAAAATATCGTACTTTTATTTTTGTTATATTTTAAAATGTGATATCTAAATAATAGAATATGCATATTTGTTAAATTATCTGATCATTAGGCAGGTTGATAATATTCTAATCTAAAGTTAATGTCTAATTCGCCAAGCTTAGATCAATGAGGCAAAAATGGGTTCATAAAAGTAAAATGAGAACATATATATTTTCACTTTTTACCCTGCCAATTGAAAACATATGTCTTTCGCTCTCACAAAGTGCGATTATGGGACCATTGTGTGATCATTATGTAATCGATTATGCGATCATTGTGCATTTAATTTTGTGATGATTTAATGCAATATATGGTATATATGGTCATTGTGAGATCATATGTGTGGTCTTATTTGGGACAATCTGAAGTGAAAAAGAAATGTATTGAAAATGTAGTGTGTTAAAAAATACTCTTTTTTCATTAAAAAATAAAAAATTATCCAACCTCTTATTGTGTCATCCTCTTACTAATGAGTAGATCAAAAATTACCTAAACATATGTAAAAAGAATTCACTAGAAATTTTGCAGTCATTGAGACGGAGCCCTTCACGGGGGCCCCTTTATTCTTTGGGCTAAAACTAACATGAATGTTTTTCCTTTTTTTTGATTTTCTTTCTTTCTTCTTCTTCTTTATTTTTTTTTTTTTTTTTTTGTT
>BKCP01006128.1:145024-173593 GCA_008636005.1 Striga asiatica
TTTTTGTTAGGGTTTAAAATGTGTTTTGGGTTCATCAAGCGTCACTTTACTGGTACCCAAAATATAAAGGACCACCAAAATAAATAAAATATATAAAAATGATAAAATTTTAGCCGGTGACATCCTAGACTACCTCCACCGTAACAAAACCGGAGACATACGGTAAACACGGAGACCTGCCATTTTAGACTTATTATAACGTGTTCATATAACATACATTTTGGCCCAAGTACGAAAAAATAAAAAGAACTACTTACTCACTCTTTACACTTATTTTTTAAAAATTGCCGAGAAATAGAGATTGCATACATTTGTTTATGGGGCAATGGCCGTTGATTGCGGTTGAGAATATAGTGATTTCTTCGAAGTGGGCCTCTAATATTTTGACTCTCATTAACTTAATCTCTTCTTTTGGCATTTTCTTCTTTTTCCTTTTCCATTTTGAGATTTATCTTCACTCTTTTGGCTTTGTCATTTTCCCTTCACAAATAATAAGGGAAAACCACATCACATATCCTCACATTATGTCATTTTGCTAGTTAATGAAGTTAGCAGCATTGTGCATTTTCTTAAGGCAAAATTGCATCTGACATCACGACTTTATCGACTTTTGCATTTCTGTCACGATTTTTGAACTTTGACACTTCGGTACCCAACCTTTTGTCTTTTTGCAAAACGAAGCATTGACCCGGTCTTCGGCTGACTGATGCCAACCTGTCCGGCAATTTAACTGACGTGGCACTGACATGGCAAATATTTCTCAGGAAAAAAAACCAGGTCACCTCGTATATACACATATATGATATATATATATATATATACTTTTCTATTTTATTAANAAGGAGAAAAAAAAAAAAAGAAAAAAGAAAAACAGAGCATCGACATTGAAGCAAACTCCTCATAACTTCATCTGAGAATGCTGGGCAAAATTACAGACCTCAGAATCTATACTAATCCCCACAAAATTAAAATGGAAAAATAAAAAAAAAATCGAGTGAGAAATAAAAATGGGGAAAAACGAAACAAAATATCTCTCCGATCCCATATTTTCCCCAACACCTGAGTAATTAACAAAACATATTTTTTTGTTTATTCAGTGAGGCTAATAATCTTTGCTCCTTAATATGTTGGTAGCTGTAGACATTTTTCCCCATATCCACCATTTCTCAGCATTGTCTGCGTCATATCCTCTGAGTCCAACATTCAACAAAAATTCAAGAAAAAGGCCATGTGTAGATAGATGGATTCAGGTCGAGATTGCAGTGATTTTTTAGATTTGAAGGGAGAATTTTTTATTGGTGGTTGAGGGTTTTCGGTCGGAGATTATTTGGGATTTGGGAATTGTAGAGGAATTTAGGGATTTGGATTTAAAGAGATGAATTTATGTTTTGGGATTTAATAGAAACGACGTCGTTCAAGGTGAGCTGTTTTTTTTTGCCTAAGAAATGTGTGCCACGTCAGTGCCACATTAATTAAATTGCCGGACATGTTGGCATCGATCATCTAAAGATCGGGTCAATGCTTCGTTTTGCAAATAAACAAAAGGTTGGGTACGGAAGTGCCAAGGTCCCAAAGTCGTGACAGAAGTGCAAAAATCGATAAGGTCGTGATGTCAGATGCAATATTGCCTTTTCTTAAAATAAAAGAGAAGGTATGAGTGAGGATTGACTTTATATAGAGTTATAGACACACACATATATATAAAGTTAAAATCATATGAAAATGGTAGATAGTGAAAAAAATAAGAATCATTCTGGACCATTAGATCAATTAAGTGGTCATGATCAAGTTAAACTTTAAATGACAGTCAAACATGCAGTGGCAATTTTGTAAATAAGTGTTCAATTCATGGTTAAATGGGTATATTTGACCACTCAATAAGGATAAAACAGACATTATACTTTCACCCATGGGCCTCACCATCAACTCCTTTAACCATACTCTCTCTCTCTCTCACTTATACCTAAAACACACACTGTGCACACACACACACACATCACACACACACACACACACACACACACACACCTACACCTTCAGTCGCGTTCGCCACCACATGTAGCCACATTCTCAGCCCGCCAACGCCACCAAACCACTACTGTCGCAGTTCGTCGCCACCGCAAGCCTAAACTGTCGCTGGCTTCTAGCCACATTCTCAGCATGTCGGCCATGTCGCCTATGCCATCACCCCGCCGCAACATCTAGTTCATCCACTGTTAACAACCACGCGTGGCATCGCCGACAACCTCAAACACAACCACACGACAAAAAATAAATAAATAAATAAAGGACTAATCTCTTGACCTTGTCGAAACTCCTTAAAACAGTCCACCATTTGCTCTGTCGGCCAATAGCAAAGTCGTCTAGCGTGCACCTACCGATCATCAGCCATGTCCACAAGTATGTCGAATCGAACGCCGGGGGCGGCGGCAGCCGCTACATCATCGGGATTTGCAGAGGAAAGGAGTCGGAGGGTTAATCTTGGGAGACGAGGACGACGGCGGCGGTGACCGGAAAGGATGGCCGAAAATTTTTTGGAGGTGGAGGATAAGGAACAAATTTTTAGTTTTTCAAAATAGAGTTTGGTTTTTTTTTAGAAAATTTGATATGTTTTGATATGTTTGATGTATCCAATTGCAATTTCTTAATTTTCAATATATTTCAATTTAGTACGTGAGACAAATCGGAGATTTAATAAAAGTTTCAAGGATTTAGTTTCAATTTTAGAAATTTCAATTTATTACAATTTAATTTATGGGTAAAATTTATATTTAACAAAAAATTATTTAATGCTCAATAATATTCAGTACAATGAACAATACAGTGTGTGTATATGCACATTAAAAGTTCAAAAAAATTACACAATGTAGAATATTGTTCATCGATCGATTTGGTAACCTGACCGACCGAAATGTCGAAACCAAAATAAGTGATTCGAACTTTTGAAAAAAATTGAACCATCAATTTTTTTTTTTAACGTTTATTACATGGGTTGAAAAATATATTGTCGAATAACAATATATTATACATTTCTTCGGTTGCCATCGATATTTAAAAAAAAAAAATTTGTCCATATATACAATGTATTGTTAATCGATTGGCGTTGACATTTTGATATTTGTGTATGTTTATTTAATTATATATATATATGTTGGTGAAAATTCATTTCGTATATGTTGGTGAAAATGGATTGGCGTTGACATTTTTCTAAATTATGATAAACAACGAGTCATTTGTCAAACTACCATGTAAATTACAAGCTTAAAAAAAAATTTCATATATATATATATATAGGGATTGGTTCAAATACATCCGCTTATTTAAAGTGAGGACGTGAGACTCATTCCTAGCCACAAGATCAGATCTTGATTTAAATAATAATTCTTTATTTTTATTATTTAATTCTTTATTTTTAATTATTTAAATATTATTATGACCATTGACCATTGACTCTGGTGTTGACCGTTGACTCCGGCGTTGACCGTTGACTTTCAGCGTTGACCGTTGACCATTTGTCTTTTGTTGTTATGTTATTTCTTTCTTTCTAGGTTAGTTGTGTTTTGTTGCTACGTTAGTTATTTGTAGCTGCTAGGTTAGTTGAGTTTTGTTGCTAGGTTAGTTGTCTTAAGTTGCTAGGTCGGGGAATTGGGCTGGATCCCCAACCTGTGCATAGATCAGGGCCCCAAAATATCAACGAGCAAGATATAATAGTCTACAGAGTCTCACTAACCAAAATCAAAACCAAAAAAACAAAAAAGAAAAATCGAAAAACGAAAAAGAAACAGAAACTACAATACAAAGTCGATCTTCGGGCTAACAGATGCCCCAAGTAAATGTCTAGACTAATGAAAGCAAAAATCCTAAACTACTGAAAGCGGAACGCTGGATATCCAAGCTGGTCCATCCGTACAAGAATGCGAAGGCGGAGTGGAGCAGTGTCGGTCTGAAATGTATATGTGTCTGGTATAGTGGCGCCAAGGCTGGCCAGATAGTCGGTTGGTCTGTTCCCCTTACGGAAAATGTGCGTGATCCTGTGATGGACAGACCAGAGTAGAGCTCTAATACGCATAAGCGGGTGTTGAATCTGCCACGAGCCCTGGTGGCCAGAAGTCAAAAGGGTGGCAACAGCCGCAGCGTCTAGCTCGATCTAAATGTGGCTATAGGAGGTGGACAACAATCTGAAGGCCGATCTGTAATGTCTGAATCTCTGCATCATAGCTCGAGGAGGCCTGAAGGGACGCGTGGAAGGCGGTGATGAGGGCGCCGCTATGGTCCCGGATCAAGCCTCCTCCTCCGGCAACTCCAGTGTGGCGATCAAAGGAGCCATCAGTGTTCAGCTTGACCCACAGAAAGTCAGGTCGAAGCCAAACAACAGCTCTAGGCCGAGGGTGCTGAACAGGCGGTGGTGGGGCCACCATGTAGCGATGTGGTGGCGTGCAGCCTGTCCAGTCTCGGGCCGTGAGCCTGCCCAATGCGATGAAGAGTGAAATGTGTCTCTCTACCAGCAAAACAATGTGAGAAAACATAAAAGTAATATCCCTATGCTTCACACTATTCCTTTCCGTCCAGGTGAACCAAAGGATCAAACAAGGAATGAGGAAGCCCACGTGTCTAATGTGTGTGCTCTGTGAGAAAAAACTCAGAAGCTCAAAAAAACTGTATGTGGTGGGTAGGGATATATGTGTCCAAGTGGCAAAATGTTCCCACACTCTCCTCACAATCTCACTCTCTAGAAAAAAGTGGGTAAAGGTCTCGGTCTCATGGCGTCCAGTCTCAGAACAACACATACACCGATAGGGGAAGGAGATCCCTCTCGCGTGTAGCACAGTATCGACGGGTAATTTGTAGCTGCTATTTTAGTTGAGTTTTGTTGCTAGGTTAGTTGTCTTAAGTTGCTAGGTTATTTTTTTCTTGCTGCTAGGTTAGTTGTCTTTTGTTGCTAGGTTAGTTCTTTCTTGCTGCTAGGTTAGTTGTCTGATGCTGCTAGGTAAGTTGTCTTCTGATCGAAGACAATGACCCTTGTAGTCGACTTCTATTAACTTCTCGAAAAAGAGTCCTTTCTCCCAAGTTGTGTTGAATCAGAGCTCTTCGAGTCCAATATAGGGGCTTTAGAGTTGAGCCTTTAGGCGAATGTGAGCGAAATGCCACTATAAGTATTTCACTCGGTCACGCCTGTTCGAGATGTCAATTATTGTATTCATCGCTATGAGAGTGGGAATGAAAAAAAAGAGATATTGTTTCTTAAAATATGGACAAATGGGAGTTTAACTCCGAAAGAAGCACTACACAAAGCCTCCCGGAATTTGATTGATTTCTAAAACGTATTTTGGTTATAATCATTAGGAGAAAAAATAAAATGATTCTGTTAATCGTTTCACAATCAGTAAACTAGATTTTTTGTGAACTGCCCCAACGACAAAGGAACTCCCCCCTCCTTTTGTTTAGCAACCGAGCTCTGTCAAGACCTTTTCTTTCTTGCTGCTAGGTTATTTGTCTTTTGTTGCTAGGTTTTTTTTTAATCAGCCAACAAAATACGGAAGCTTGGTTAATTGTATACAAAAACAAAATCTCACATAATAGTCCAACATATCTCTAAAGCTCAAGCAAAGTATTGTCCTGCTCATTGCAATGACAAAGAAAGCAACAGTTGTGCGGAAAAATGGAAAATTACAAGGAGCTCCAAGTAATTTAAGAGGCTCCGACACTCTTTCTTTTCTTCTTCTGGATTTTCTTCATGTAAAATTTGAACTCCTTTCCCTCCAGAATATAACCATCAGCACGCCCACACTGGCCTGGACGGGAGGAGATTGCAGCCAACAAACGGCCACCACCAAATTGCTCCTCGATATAAGTGTCAATTTTACGGTCATGTTGCCTCGTTTCAAGTTTTCTTAGAACATGGTTACTCTTCTTAGCCTCTTCACCAGCAGCAGCCTCATTTTCCTCTCCTTCCTTCTTGGCAGCAGCCTTCTTCTTACGACCGATGTCCACCCCATAATGCTGGAGGTACCACTGCTTGAAAGGCGCAGTATCAACTTGAATAAAAGCACCCTTAACCAAAGTCTGGGACGTAACCAGCTCATTATTGGACGCGTTATAAACGACGTCCAGAATACGAGTCTTCCTGGTGACAGCCTCACTGCCCCAAGAGAAGTTTCCTGTGTCCAGCCTCAATGCACGCCACTTCACATTACCTCCACGGACCCTCACCCTGCGGACAGTCTTGTTGCTCGAAAACTTTGTGTTTGCGGGTTGTCTTTCAAGCTCGTACTTTCTCTTCTTCCTCCAAGTCTTCTTCTTTCCTCCAGTCGTACGCCTCTTGTGCATGGAATCCCGAGAAATACCCATGGTTGCAGGCGGATGATTCTACGGTCCCGACGAATCACTGGTCGAATGCAGAAACAGATGGCGGCACTACCACACAGCCAACACAGAGGTCTTTTGTTGCTAGGTTATTTCTTTCTTGCTGCTAGGTTAGTTGTCTTTTGTTACTAGGTTAGTTGTCTATTGTTGCTAGGTTAGTTGTGTTTTGTTGCTAGGTTAGTTGTCTGATGCTGCTAAGTTAGTTGTATTTTGTTGCTAGATTATTTCTTTCTTGCTGCTAGGTTAGTTGTCTGATGCTGCTAGGTTAGTTGTATTTTATTGCTAGGTTATTTCTTTTCTTGCTGGTAGGTTAATTGTCTTTTATGTCTTTTATTGCTAGGATATTTATGTCTTGCTACTAGGTTAGTTGTCAACGGTCAACGCCGGAGTCAACGGTCAACGCTAGAGTCAACTAATAATTATTTTATTATTTAATTAATGTATATTTTAATTGATTTTGATCTAGACAAAATGAGTAGCTAAGATTGAGTCTCACATACTCATTTTAAGAAGTGGTCTTATTGGATCTGTCCCATATATATATACATTGTTATAGATTATGATAAGAAACCAACAGATCATCTGCCGAACTATCCTTAAAAATTATTAACTTAGAAAGAGAAATTAAAATTTTATAATATATATTGTTATAAAATATAATGATAAACAAATGAGTTACCTATCGAACAATGATGTAAATTGTTATATAAGACAAAAAAAATTAAAATATT
The DNA here is from genome assembly GCA_008636005.1 of Striga asiatica. Lineage (NCBI taxonomy): Eukaryota > Viridiplantae > Streptophyta > Magnoliopsida > Lamiales > Orobanchaceae > Striga > Striga asiatica. The sequence continues at coordinate 152,119 of BKCP01006128.1, forward strand.
TGTAATATATAATATTAAAATTATAATAATAAATCAATCAATGTCGAACTACTTGGTGAATTATATTATTAGAAAAAAGAAAATAAAGTACCTAGCTATAATATATGTTATAATAAGTTATAAAATATAAAATAATTTTAAAATAATTAAAATTAGTAAATTTTATAAATTTAAGATAATATAAACTACATTCTTTTTAAATTAAATGTCAGTTTATATATTTGTCAACTTTACCATTACTTATTTAGAAATCAAAATCAGGAGCGAATATAGAAATTTGCATAAGTGGGCCCTGAGTTGGTCTTATAACNATTTAAAATTGTGAATGAGTACAAGACAAAAATGTAATGATTAATGTTGATGATTATTTGCTTCGTTTACATTCAAATTTAACGGCCTATCCAATTGTAAACCAACTAACTTGCCCGATCCCCATTCTCTCCCACACAAACCCTCACTCTGCTCATCAAATTCCATTCACCGTGCACCTTCTCCGGCGATTAGCCGGCCTTTTTGCCCCCGGATGGCCTATAGCTGCGTAATCCCGCCCCAATTTCTCCCTCGCCAGTGCTTCTGTGTCGATGGGGATTCTCCTCCCAAGCCGTTGGCAAGTCTCGCCGTCTCCATCTCCCCGGTGGTGGTTCTGTCTACGGGTTCTCCGAGTCGTGGCTATGGTGGCTGGCTGTCGTTTGGCTCCCTTTCTGCTCGGTCCCCGGTTAGAGCTCGTCTGCTGGGCGCTTGGTTCATGGTGGGTTGGTTCAAGGAGGTGAGTGAGTGTGGTTGGGGTTGGGTGCGACCCATGTGGCTTGGCTCGTCTGTGACGCGTCGGCTGGTGTTGAGGTGGGTTGATTTGAGCCCCTGGGTCCACTTTGCCGTAGTTGTGGAGTTGGACGCCCGACTAGCCCAGATTTTGACCAAGTGGTGTTTGGTCGGGTCTTGGGAAGCGGGTCAGTGGAGGGGGGGCTGATTGATCCTCTTTGGGCTGTGAGTCGCCTTCATCCGTGGAGTGTTTCGGGGCTTGGGACTCGTCCTTGCTAGGCATTAGGCAGTGGCGGGAGTGGTGTTCCAACTTTCGGGTCACGCTATTGGGTGATTGGTCCTGATTTCGCCGGCTGGGTATGGTTATCCCGGGGAAAGGGCTTTGTGTGTTTTTTATTATGTTTTATTTTAGGATTGTTCTTTTGTGTTTGTGTTTTTGTGTAAATTTAGGAATGTGGTTTTGGTCTGGGCCGTTTGGCCTTTGTGAACCCGAGCGTCATCTTATTAACCCATTGGGATCCGACACTCGGGTATTACTCTGTTGGGCTCTGTTTAGTTGTTTTAGTTGCGAGCTTTATTCTAGCGTTGCTAGTCGGAACTCTAGGCGGTCTTCTGACCTGTCCTCCCACTTTTTTAAGTTGTTGGCTGCTGAGTATTCAGTCGTTGGCTGTTGTGTATTCGCACATTTGTGCATTTTGATTTATAATTTAATCTATCGTTTTGGGAAAAAAAAAATAATTAATGTTGATGTGGTTTAATGACATGTAAAAATTATGCTATTGAATTAATCATATTATTGTTAGAAACTATAACATAATATGACTTTATTATGTTTTAATTTTGTTACATGTAGATAAAAAGGGTGGAATGAAATAGATTATATTTATAATTTTTTTTTTTATTTTCTTAGTCTCAACAAGATAAATCTTGATTGAATGAAAAGAAAATAAAAAAAGGTCATATATCCAATCATGTTTTCCTTTTATTTTATTTTAATTTTTAAAATAGTTGATTAAATATTAGTCATAAATATAATTTAAAGTTATCTTGATGGAAACTTGTATATTGATGTGAATTATTAATTAACTACAAATTTGTGATCAATTTAAAGTGATTTATTTGGAAACTTATATATTTGTGTGAGTTATAAATTAACAAAAAATTTTGAGATCAAATTTAGAATAAATTTAACTATGTTAGTGAACTAATTAACATAAATAAGAAAATTTTTATTTTTTTTGTTCTTACTATAAGTATATTAAGTAAATAACCAATTATATATCTAGTTCATATCTAAGAAAAATGGGATAGATAGTGTCGATTCATAAAAATAAAAATAAATAAAAAATAATTAACGATGGTAAAACAAAATGTAATAAGGCATTTTATAATATGGAGAGAGAGCTACAAGTATATCTTCCCAAATGCACCGACACAATGTAAATTAAATTATTCATTAATTAATTTATATATAATCATGAGTAGTACATGTATTTAAAATTTCTCTTGTAAAATTCACTGCGGGCCTTGTAATATTTCTTTTGTAAAATCCGCCTCTGATCAAAATCACATATTGCAATAAGTCTCAAGTAAAGAGAGAAAGAAGTATAGTTCGGAGTATTATTTATTGATAATGTTTGGATATATTAAATTTTCATGTTCTTTAATTCTAAATAATAACACCAAAATGACACTATTTTATAACATGTCAAACACATATATAAATTATATATTAAACTATTATTTATGATAAAAATAAAGGAAAACATAAGAATTTATATAAATATTGAAAACTATCTTTATATTAATCGGCATTACTCCACTGCTTTCATTTATACGGTTTATCATTATTGCCTTGTGCATCGTACAATTTACGTTCACATAATTGTTGCTGCATATCAGTATAACTAAATAATACTAATAAGTTATTTTTACACATCACATAGACTTTAATTAACTATTCATACAATTACATAATTTTAACTAATCATCACTTCCAATCACTTGTCTCCTACTTTGACATCAAATCAACCTTAATCTTTATAATTTAAATATTATTTAAATACAATTCAAAATCCCACTAAAACTTAACATAATCAACTTTTTCAAAATTAACTCTGGTTATCCAACAAATCCAAAATAACTTATATCCAATCTCCCCTTTAAAATTTGAGGTATGCTATAGGTACATATTATACATAGGGGTATACATAACACTCATATTGAGTGGGACATATCAAAATTTCNCTATGCTATATCACTAACATAATTTTTTTTTGTCAAACGATAATTATATTAATAACTGAAAAACTCAAAATGAGTACACCCGAGGTGTTAAAGGACACACTGGAATCAGAACAAAGCCTGAACCAACTCTCTTGGAATTACACGGGCCACAAAGGGGGTACAAGCACCCGCACAGCAAAATAACTCTATAAAGGAGACAACAACTTTATATAAGAGACTAAATGCTACAAACAGTTGGACTGAAACCGAAAAACTAACAGAAAAATAAAAACAAATATCATGCACATTTAAACGATACAATAATGCCCTCCTCACAACCAACAAGCTACTCCTAAGGTGACACCTGAAGACGACACCCAAGAAGACAAGACCACAACCCTTAGCACAGATCTAGAAACTCTCAACTTCTCTTAAGGCTAAGGCTAGCTAGAATCGAAGCCCACTTCCAAAGACATCACTACCAGACTGACAGCACCAGTAGACTGATGCCACCACCTCCCCCAACACAAACCGGCAAAACAGGACCCTTTCCACCTAAACAGAGAAAGGCCCAACCGGATGCGCCCATCCAAACCCCGCATCAGAAAAGGACGAAAACCATGGGAACCAGCAACACTAGTCCAAGCACCAACCATAGAGGGGGCGGCGAAACGGCGCTCGCGAAACCCTTTTCGGCCACCGAAAGACAGCAAACCCCAAGACAAGGAACCACAAACCGACAACAGAAACAGGACCACCCATGGTGCCGGTCACCTCCGGAGAGAAGCAGAGGTCACCGCAGCGTGAAGAGGAGCTAGAGAAGAAACGGAGAGATGACGTGCTGATTTGATTTTAGGAATTTTGAACAGTAAATTTTTCGCCTCTTTACTTTCTTCTGGTAACTCTATGTTCATCTACATTTACCTAGCATCTCTGGATACATTGGTCTCCAAGCTTTTTATCCCATTACAAATTTCTTTATATACATCATCTCCAAACATTTTATCCCATTCCATACATTATCACCACATAGCACATGCACATGAGACTCTTCCATTATCCATCAAATTTCCCTCCATTTTGGATCATAAGCTTTTGTCCCCACATGATAACCAAATGATATCTGTTGTCCTCCCTTCTATAAAGCCAGTATCCAAAGCCAATAAAAATCCCTTTAACCACCCATGCCCAACCCCAAACCCATTATTATTGTCATTCCACACAATGGGAACATAAAAAATGGGACAGGCCTCTGAAGAGGCAACTTTTGACTTACCCCTACTTTTCAGCGAACACAGTACTCTTTCTTTACTGCTTTTGGGAACTCCTCAAAGACTTACACAATAGTAACCTTTACCATTGCTAGAAAAAATTTGTCCACACATTCAACAACTCAAGAAGTAAATCAAACCAATCCAGCCTTAACCAATTTCTGCTAATTAAAAAAAAAAAAAATTGAATAATTTTTTATGTGTGTGTGTTGCAGCTAGCAAATTTCCTCATTGACAAAATAAATTTGCCACCTCAAATTTCAAATGTACACACGAGCACAAATCCCCGATGGACCCGTTCTAGCAAAAGCACATGAACAAATGCACATGCATTTGCCACATTTTCATCTCATTCTCATAAAAAATGTTGTAATTTCCCTTTTTTCTCTAAAAATAAAGGAAAATATATAGTAAAAAACAGAAAAGAAAAATGAAACGAAAAATAACGAAAAACAAACGCATTTATTTATATATATAAATATCTGTCCTTTTCAGTGCGTTCACAGCACCAGACCTTCACTCTTCCCATATATACTGGGCTTTAGCTCTCCTCATTCTCTCACTCCCCACTCTCAATTTTCTCTGTGCTCCTGCAATTCTCCTGGAATTGCATTTCATTCTCTGTTTGAGTTTATCACATGTTTTTCTGCTGATAAACCAAACTCCCGTACTATACTGTTTATACTCTCAACACTAAAGCACACATATACAAGCATAACAGATCTGTATACATCGCGCAGTACCTTGCTCTTCACAAGAGAAATCCCTTTTGAGCATTTATCATCATTCGGGTTTGAATCAAATGGAGAAATCCTTGAAGCTCTGTTTTTCTACGGCTCCCCTGTTTTTAATCCTAGGCATTGTTCTTCTTCCTCAGGCATTTGCCAGCTATGACTACGGCGAAGCTCTTAGTAAGAGCCTTCTTTTTTTCGAAGCTCAGAGATCTGGCTACTTACCGAAAAACCAGCGAGTCAACTGGAGAGGCCATTCAGGCCTAAATGACGGAAAAGCTAGCGGGGTATATATTTGCTCTATCTATCTGTGGATAGATCTTTTAGTGTTCTGTAATTTTCAGTGAAAAATGTGGCATTGCGTGTGATTTTTGCAGGTGGATCTGGTCGGAGGGTACTATGACGCCGGGGACAACGTGAAATTCGGGCTGCCGATGGCGTTCACTGTAACAATGATGTCCTGGAGCATACTCGAATACGGGCGGCAGATGGCGGCCGGCGGCGAGCTAGGCCACGCCCTGGACGCCGTCAAGTGGGGCACTGACTATTTCATCAAAGCTCATCCCCAACCTTATGTGCTCTATGGAGAGGTAATTATTATCTGTTTTTTACAGACTTGGAATTTTGTAGTTTTTTATATATTTTATTTAGAGCGTGGTTAAGAAATTGATGAGTGAGGTGGGTTGAATCGTAGGTGGGGGACGGGAACTCGGACCACTACTGTTGGCAGAGGCCGGAGGATATGACCACCTCTCGAGTCGCTTACAAGATCGACCCCAGTCACCCGGGCTCCGACCTCGCCGGCGAGACCGCCGCCGCCATGGCCGCCGCGTCCATCGTATTCCGCCGCTACAACGCTCCCTACGCGGCGGAGCTCCTTAAACACGCCATGCAGGTCAACTTAAATTTTCTATTTTGTTAATTTGTTCTTTATTCCAGTTTCAGAGTATAGATTGGTTTCTAAAACTTTTCTGGTGCTCAGTAGTGTGGTTAGTGTGAGTGTGCGCATTTTAGCAAGAGTTGGGGGTGCGCATTTTGCAAGAGTTGGGGGTGCGCATGATAGTTAGAGGGACTCAGTTATTTAGGCGGTTGGGCTCGGCCCACTTTTGTCAGGTTGGTTGTTAGTCGGTGCACTTTAGCAGAAGGGTACTAACTTTAATTCATTGCCTTCCAAATTAACGGCGTGAAAGTGAAATTAACCGTAGACAGTAAAGTACGAAAATTACTGTGACAAAGGTTCATTAATCATTATTGGCCATTTTATTCCCTCAAATCATCATAAATCTTAAATTTTGCATTATGATGAGCTAAAAAAAAGCATAACGGAAATGCCTTTCGTTATGAATGTGTCTATAAAAAGATATATACAATGTTTTTGAATTGGTGATAATTTGTATTGCTGATAGAATCAAAATAATGGCTTCAGGTTTCTTTATCATTCTTTAATTCGTTAATTATATATCCTTGTGAGTTGTGAACGCTCTACATTGTCTTGTTTTTTGTACCTTTTCATGGGTCAAGTCAAAATAGATAAGAACTGAACTAATTCTTACCCCATATTATAAGACAGGATTTATGCTGTTGAGTTAACAAAACAAATTCCGATGTTTTATTTTAAAGTTGAATAAGACATTCAAATTCTCTACTTGTTACTCACAAGTCACAATTGTAAACTTTAACTAACTAGTATTGACATTAGTAGAGTTATATAATAACATTATAATATATAACATTATAATACTATATTATTTCATTAAACTTTAGAAACGTTTTGACATTTAATAATGGGCCTTCATCGGCCCATAAATAGGATCATGTGGGTGGGGACCGAATTCTGCCGGAAATCACGAGCATTGTCCCATAAAATACCAATTAGAATCCCAGCCGTTGATGTAGCCCTTCATAGGTAGACCCAATAGTAACTAATTGTGGGGCTCGATCATGACACGTGACACATCTGTCGGTGCACTGCGTGTAGCTTAATTATCTTCCAGCCGGTCGAAACTACCCCTATCTAAAAACCCTTTTTTCTCTGTTTTTAATTTCAGCTCTTTGATTTCGCGGACAAGTACAGGGGCAAATATGACAATAGCATTACGGTTGCGCAGCAGTACTACCGATCAGTCAGTGGATACGCAGTATGTGATTCCTTAATAAGCTTTCATGTCCAAAAAATCGTGTTTCAGTTCATTTCTCATTCAACAATTGGATAATTGATTGAACATGTGTACTCAGTCAATCAAAAAAAAAAAAAAATTCCTCTCTTTATTATTTACAATTAAGAAACATAAACCTATTTCAGCTTTTCAAATTAAACATTTTTTTTTTTCAAATAACTAAAATTTAATCGTTTTTTGGAAAAAAAAAAAAAGGATGAATTATTGTGGGCAGCTGCATGGCTGTACAAGGCAACAAACAACCCGTACTACTTGAACTACCTTGGGAACAATGGCGATGCCCTTGGAGGAACTGGTTGGGCCATGACTGAATTTGGATGGGATGTCAAGTATGCTGGTGTTCAAACTATGGTTGCTCAGGTACACTCAAATCCCCATATTTTCAAAGATTGCATTTCAATTCTCCAAAATGCTAAATCCTAAATTCCACGTTTTTACGTTCCAAGATTTCATTCTGATCATTGCCCATTTCTCTTCTGTTTTAGCATAATTTGTGCTCTCACTTCAAACCAACATTCATAAGTTACTGATTGAACTAGTCGCCGTGCAGTTGTTGATGGCAGGTAAAGCCGGTAGCAGGAATACCGCAGTCTTCCAGAGGTACCAAGAAAAGGCTGAATTTTTCATGTGCTCGTGCCTCGGCAAAGGAACCCACAATGTCCAAAAAACCCCCGGCGGCCTCATTTTCAGACAAAGATGGAACAACATGCAGTTTGTGACGAGTGCTTCATTCCTAATGACAGTCTACTCCGACTACCTCACCTCCGCCGGAAAATCCCTCAGATGCGCCAACGGTAACATCTCCCCCAATGAGCTCCTCGCCTTTGCTAAATCCCAGGTAACTCATTCTCATTAACTATTTATCATTTCTATTATTATTATTAATAATTAATTTCAACTATTCCAATTAAAATGTTACGAAAAATCTTGAAGGTGGACTACATACTAGGAGACAATCCACGGGCAACGAGTTACATGGTGGGTTACGGGAGCAACTATCCTAGGCAAGTTCATCACAGGGGAGCCTCCATTGTTTCTTACCAGGTGAATCCCTCGTTCGTGACTTGCAGGGGAGGGTACTCTACTTGGTATAGCCGAAAGGCGAGTGATCCGAACCTGCTCACGGGAGCCATTGTTGGTGGGCCCGATGCTTACGACAATTTTGCTGACGAGAGGGATAACTATGAGCAAACTGAGCCTGCTACGTACAATAATGCCCCTCTCATTGGTATACTTGCCAGGCTTCATGCAGGTCATGCTGGCTACAATCAGCTTCTGCCAGGTTCGTTTCAGCTTTTGTTGAGCAAAATGTGAATTGATTAATTAATTAGGCTAGTTTGCTTATGTTGTTTGATTTCTACAGTGGAGCTGCCTGCACTTAAACCGATAGCTGCTAATCCAAAACGGGTTTCGAAGCCATTGGTCAAACGTTACCCAGGTATTTTGTGCTTTATGGTTCTTTATCTGGAATATGTGCTCCCTTTTTTTGTTTTATGGCATTTTTTTAGTTCTGCTCTTCTGAAACTCACTCGTGCTTGATTGCAGCGTCATCTTCCAGCCCAGTTGTTGTTACTCAGAGAGTCACAAGCTCGTGGGGGCTGAATGGGAGAACTTACTACAGATACAGAACAAGAATCACTAACAAATCCTCCAAAAACTTAAGGAACTTGAAGCTTTACATTTCCAACCTTTATGGTCCTCTGTGGGGCCTCACCAAGTCTGGAAACTCCTACTTCTTCCCGTCGTGGGTCAACTATTTGCCTGCTGGTAAAAGCATCGAGTTTGTGTACATTCACTCGGCCTCACCTGCAAAGGTTTGGGTAACGAGCTACAATCTCGTTTAAATTGGCAAAACGAAGATATTTTATCATTATTCAGTCCGGAGTCAGGAATTGTGCAGCTAGCTACACACAGCATTACATTCCAGGACGTTTCTCTGTCTAAAAGTTTTTCTTTTATGCTTTAATTCCATGTTTGATTTGTGAGATGAGTTTAGGATGAATTTAGGGTAAATGAGGTGAGAGGATGGAGAAAGGAGTGAAGAGACGATTTGGAAACTAAAGTGCTCATCCTCTTTCTTCTCCTCTTCACCAGCCAAATATTAGGTTCATAGAGTGAGAGAATGACCGGATGGAGGACGAGAAAAGTCGAGAAGACATCTCAACACTATTTATTACTTTTTGTTTTTTTTGTGCTTGATCAGAGTGTTTTCGTCTTCGGTGTTGTAGCCTTTACAACATGATTTATTTCCTATATGAATATAGTTTGTGTGAAGATGTTTGGATTCAAGCAACATTTTGTTTTCTTGCGTCAAAGTTTGATTCTCAAGTTACATTTTCGTATTTTGTTGCCAGCAAATTTGTGGCTTCCTTGGTGCATTTGCCTTTGTGATTGAGTTTATGCAACAAATTTATTCGTTTCTTTTGTGTTTCTCTCCTTTCCTGTCTGAGACTGTAACATTTACAAAACTTTTCTTGTTTCTCATAAGGTCTGGACACAGTTTGTACTGATGTGCTACACTTTAGTTCTCTTGATATGAATATAAGTTGTACCTTGTAGTCATGATTACTTGGAGCCGAATTGTGATTACAGGTATTTGAGTTATCATAACTAGTACTGTACCGTGCGATGCACGAGAGCATTTATTATCTATTTATTTTTTAGAAGGTATTTTTGTATTTAAATTGTCTCATGGCATTAAAAATATCATGAAAATAAATTTATACGTTATTAAACACTTCCTTATGTACAACAGCACGTAAAGTACTACATAGGTGTACGAATTTTATCTAAAATTGATTATTAATTGTTATTAGTTAACAAATTTTAAAAAAATTAAAGGATCTTATTTATTAAACAAAATTATAGTAGAAAAAAGTAGAAATTTATAGGGATTTTCAACCATTATTTATTTTGAATCTAATTCTAAATTTCAATTAAGAAAAATTGAAAACATCATTAGTTACTCCTGAAAATGAAACCGATTTTTCTACCAATAAATTGATTTTTTATCAAACTAATTAATCCGAATATTTTTTTTAAACCAAATAAAAAAGTCATCAATTTTTCCTAAAATTGCAACCAAAATTTCCTAACATTGCACCAATTTTTTTACCAAACAAATTGAATTGAAAATAATTCTAATAAAAAATTAAAATAATTCGTTAATGTTTATGCAACTGTCTCTTCCTAAAGAAAATGATATGAACTTAACCAAGAAAAAAAATGATATGAACTTACCAAAATCTCGGTAAAACATGGTTAAGAAAAAACATAAGAATTCAAAAAAATCGATGCCTTTAAATTTTGAAAAGTTGCACACAATTTTTCCTAAATAATTGGATAATGTGACTATAAATATCAAAGATGAACCGCTTTTGGTACCAAAAAACGTGGACACAATTTTGAATGTACATCCCGTCCAAATATCAGTTTTATTTTAAAATAAAAATTGCACCTGGTTTTATCCAATTTACACACTTTTTTTTAAAGAAAAAAATATTCAATAAGATTGGAAGAATTTATTAAGAATTATACAACTATTTGTTTCTTAAATTTATATCCAATTTGCAAGATTTTTAAGTTAATTTGTATTTAGAATTGTTTTCATAAATAATTGACATATGTTTTGCATAAGAATCTCCAAATTTAGTATCTTAATATTAGTTAATTTTTCTACTACAGTTCAGTTCTTTTTATAATGTGTAAGGTTATTACATGAGCCATGAGAAAATACTTTGATGATCTTTCGTATTAAGTTTTTCGGATCTACATGTTAAAGTCTGTACTTTATTATTTTTGGGTTTTTTTTTTACATCCAATGGTTCATAGCTTATCTGAGGTGCCAATGACCAAAAAGAAAAGTATTTACATTGCCCACCACAACAATTACAAATTCACACAAGAGAACTAACAATTAGGGGAATCAATTCCTTAGATTTATTCAATAAAAATACATACTTTATTTATTTGTTTTTAAAATACATTATTTGTAAAAACAATGCATATCTATTGAAAGTGTATGACAGTCTAACTGATAACAATTGATATTTCTATTATCCTTGCTCATCCTTTTCTTGTATAGAAAATATGCATTAAAATCAAATTATACTCTCATTTTATATATTCAAACAAAAGTTAATAACAAACATTATTAATGAAGTTTATTGCTACATATTCAGCAGGAAGGCCCAACGCCCCCAGCTACCCTTTCATAATAGAATCAACCCTCAAAGTGTGTATAAATTTGTAAACTAAATGATGGCTTTTCTAAGATGGCCGCAAGCCCCCTAGCTAACCTTGTAGAATAGAATCAACCCTCAAGCCAGTTTTGAACATATCACAAAATTCAATGAAAGAAAACAACGAAGCTGTATAAAATATAAATAAGTAAAACCACGAATTTGAAATACAATAGTTTCAGGAAAAAAGGCAACATATGTATGTACATTAGATATCCATTGTTTATCTTTTTCACTGTCTGCGTTTTCCCCAATTGGACACAGTCCAACGGACAGGAGTTTTTACCAAAAGGTATTCAAAGAAACATAGCAGCCATCAGCAAATATCACAAAAGATCACCTCTAGCCAAAGCGCTTATTTCACACTCTTGTACATGTTGTCAATCACGCTCTGCAGAGAACAAAGAAGTTATATTAGCAAAGATATATCCTACACACGATGTCAGTTACATTCCCAAGTAACAGTACAGGCAAGATGGACCCAACAAAATCGAAGCATGAGCCTCTGAACCCTTGAAAACAGATATAGCAGAAATAAATTGCACAAGGAAATTGCTCTTCCTGAAAAATTTCAATGTATTTGAGCATCGGCTTGCCAGAGAAAATGGATGTTTTTTAAAAGACATTCACCGAAAACAAATTTTTCACAATAGAAACAAGGGCACCATTGTAATATCTACAAGTATGATGAGAGTATTGAAAAAATTTAGGAAGATAAAAATGCTATACAATATGGGAAGAAAAAAGCATCTCATACTGTTATGAAGGGGCCAACAACAAACCCACCTGATAGTACTTAAGTAGCTGGGGTCTCTTCTTTTTGAATGTTGGCGTGATAAGATCACGTTCCAAGTCAAACGGGACAGGATCAAGGTGCACAGCTTTGACGAATTCAAATCCCTTCAACTGCCAAAAGACGAAAGAATGTAGGTCAGACAAACAGTGAAGAGCGGCAATTTCTTGTACCAACTATAAACAAATACTGATGGAGATAAGAGTTAGAAAAAGAAAGTAAAAGAGAAGGAACCTTCTTTTCTTTTCCAATCCTCGATAGTTCTCCAAGGAAGTACTCTTTTACTTTGGGATTTTCGCATAGGGCATTGAAGTCCCCAGACAGATCATTCTGTTGAGCCCATCTCTCAACTGCTTGCTGGTTTGGATTAATAACAGCAACAAGGCAAGACTCGAAGCTGTTTCCATAAATCCATAGCTGCATGAATTAAAAGCACGGTGAGAATCATAGAACTGCAGATTTACCACCACAAGAAGTTAAACTCTCACTGGATAAATACTCCAAGTCTAAGATCCCTCAGAATGAAATTTATATCGAGAGGGAAGAGTGGACTGCATTGTTACTTGTTAATGTATGAATTTACGTAAACAAATAGAACAAAATTGGTTGTCTACGGACATTCACACTCACAATCATGTTAAAACTGCTCTAGAGCAATTTCATTTTAAAAGGTAGACAAAATGTAAACCATTTACATTTTTCTGCATGTTGTTATGTGCTTGATGTAAAAATAGATTCATTAACACGAATATAGCCAACTCAATACCGAGTCAATATCAGGTACTAGGCCGTAGATATTCTCTAAATTCTCCACAGCAACGTACTCTCCTTGCGAGAGTTTGAAGATGTTTTTCTTACGGTCAACAATCTTCAAACTCCCATCCGGTTGCCATTCACCAATATCCCCTAACGAAATAAAGTTTCATGAAAACCAGGATGAGTATTATAAGATAATGGACTTAAAAGAATTTGAATATGGTCACTGCCAAAGCAACCTGTATGAAACCAGCCATCAACGAAGACTTCTTTTGTAAGGTCTTCACGTTTGTAGTAGCCTGCAAATAATGTATCCCCCCTTACACATACTTCTCCACGTGGTGTACTTGAAAGGGCATCATACCCCATTTCAGGAACAGATTCCAAGCAAACATCCACATTCGGAACTGGGGGTCCCACAGTTCCCAGCATGTTTATCTCATCAGGTATCGTCACAAATGTACCGGCACAAGTTTCTGTTAAGCCTATATGCACACACAAAAAAAAACAAAAAAAAGAACTCAATCAAGATAAGTTTTGGTGCATATAATTTATAGTCAGTCCTAAGAAAATAAGTTCTGGTGCATATCATTAATAGACAGTCCTAATTACGGATACTTTACTTTTCAGATTTTTCTGAAACTAGGTCCGAAATCAGAATATTAATCATAACTAGTAATCAAGAAAAAAAAAGTGCCATTGATATTTTTTCCTAGCAAATATATGCATGGAAGCTTCGGCATACGCCTTACAGAAGATTGAAACCATGAGTTAAGGTGTCAAAGCCGGAGTCTTGAATGAAAGAACCAACACATACGCTCTAGAATGGAGAGATAGAGAGGAAAGGTACTAAAATCAAATTAAATAAAGGGAATATGCGAGGAACGAATATGAGCAGGGAAGATTTCATTAAATAATGGAAAATACCGTATCCTTGAAGAACATAAGAACATGACACGACTCTCAGATACTCTTCCACATGAGAGGCAAGAGGTGCTGCTCCAGATAAAATAACTCTAACATTTCCTCCTAAACCTTGTTTCACCTAAAAGAAGAGCAGTATCACTTCTGTGAAAAAATTTGGCATATATGGATAAGTTAGAAAATCGACATCCAAATAGAGTAATCACCTTATTGAAAACAACTTTGTCGCAGAGTGGAGATGCTTCTGTGTGTTTTTGTCCCTTCCTCATATTACGTAATTTTCTGGGAGAGAAATAATAATAATAAAATAATCAGAAAAATAACAGTATGGGGATCATCAAACTATAAGAACTGCAAATAACGTGCTCAGCTGTGAAGGAGAGCACAGTATCAGTATACAACCATACAGTTGTAGAGTTGGTTTGCGAATAATATGGCAAATTTCGTTATTGCTTGTTCAACATGTTATGCTTTGAAACTTTGTTCTCGTGAAGCTCAAGAACCCAAGAACAGGCAGCAAAGATTCAGCATCCATGAAATGCAGACTCATACGCTGAACTTTCATTTACTATTTCTCCTCTAAAAACAATAAGAAAATAAAAGCGAGAACTTACAAAGAGTAAGCAAGGTTGAACATGGTATTTTTTATGAAACCACCTGCAGCAATCTTCTGTTGCAAACCTGAAATAAGAAAAGGTAAATAAAGCCATAGTTGAATAGCAAAAAACACGGGCTTCTCTCATCAGACAACCCATCCTTTTCTCCAGTCCAAAACTGTCTAGTTTACCCAGATGGCCAAAGATTTCAATGTTTTGCAAGTGGACATTGTAAAATGTAAATTAGCAAATTAGCCATAGGGCAATGGGTCTCAATATCCCAAGTCATAATTTAACAGAGACCATCCAACGTGGAAAAAGAAAAAATTGATGCGTTAAGACAACACACTTCGGAATGTTTCACACATTAAGAATGATCAACCTAACAATAAATATTACCTACACAATGATGGATACCGACCTGAATATATTCTATCTAATACCCGAGGAACTGCACAGAAAATAGTGGGTTTGAGGAGTCCAATATCTTCCACCAACAGCTTGACATCCTGCAATATGAAAATCGAATGCTATATCCAGTGTCCTACAATCTCTATAAAAAGGTAAACTGAAAATCTTCTTACCCCCCGCCAAAACCCTATCGAGCCCCCATTATTGATGACACACTCTTCAATGGCACGATCAAAGATGTGCGCCAAAGGAAGATATGAGAGGTACACATCATTGACAGTTAACTGCAAAACAAAACAAGAATTAAGCTACAATTAATGGATTGCTTAGCATCTTCAACAGTTTTGATCAATAACCAAATTTTCCATTTTTAAATTTCAAGTTATAACTAGCAATCAGTATACAAACAACAGAAGATAATCAAACATATATATAATCACCGCTTCATTCACACTCTCTAGCAGACGATTAACTCCAGCTATAAAAGAAACAATTGTATTGTTGGAAATCATGACTCCTTTTGGATCTCCAGTAGTTCCGCTGGTATACATAATTGTACAAATATCTGTTCTCTTTTTCACAGGAAGCTCGTGATGTTTGCTTTCTCCCTGCACAATATGAAGGCAACAAAAGGAATACATATGATGCTTCATTTAAAAAATGGGGACAGAAGATAATTATATTTACTGTTTAAATTGACATTAAAATTGAGCTCTTACGAACTAAGCCTTCAATAGATGCATTAAAGCTTCTGAATACTCACACAAGTCAAATACTCGATATAGCACCCATACATTATATAAATCAGTAAAACAGAGAAGTTTGCATCAAGTTCATTCCACTCACCACATCTACCACTAACTAAATATTAAAGCAAAGCCAGCGAGTAAACTGAATTTTTAAAACTATATTGCTCACATTATGTGATCTTTTATTGAGAGTAAGAAAATAATAAGGTACAAAATGCAAACAGCAACTTGTAGGAATGCCCAGTAGCTAACAGAAAGAAATATTTGAAAAGTGTAGCTACTTGTTTCTTTATTGAAACCTTTACATATTATTTTACTTGACAGAAAATAAGATAGGCCAGTGATCCACGTGGTAAATCATTTTCAGAAAATCCAGCTGACTAAAAAGCTCAACAAGAACACTAGAAGTAGAAAGAGTTAAAGATAAACTGCCCCATGATTATGTTGAAAATATCAAATTAGAACATCGGCATAGATGTAAAAGAATGGTGTGAGCCAATGACAACAAAAACAAACTGGTGTTCACTTAAGAGGGACCGTGGGAGGGGCAAACTGGGCAAACTCTAGTGCTACACCACATCACCTAAGAAAGACATAAGATACTAAAACGAGAGGCTTACCAAGGACAGAAACTCATCCCAAGAATGAATAGCCACACCAAAGTTTTCAGCTTCAGCCTTCTGCTGAGAACTAACCTTCCCAAAGCTTACAATTGCTGATAAAAGAGCAGCACAATCATCATTAACATTAACAAACAAGACATAATAAAAAAGAAAAACGGATCATAAAAGGTAATTACTTTTCAAGTACTTAGCTGCAGTCGGAAAAGTTTTCAGAAGCTGCGAATCAGAGGCAAATATTAGCATCAAACACTTGTTTCCAAACCCCAGTTCCATTATCAAAATATCTACACTAATATACATACTCCAACACTAAGTGCACAAATAAGGATCCAAACTTGTACCATTGCATGCTTATAAGTTATAAGTACGAGCTGGAGTCTCATATAAGAGCCTTTTCAAGTCGATACAATTTACCATCAGGCGTCAAGTCAATTTATACTACTATTATTTATCATGTAGATGCAAAATCGTTAAGAACTTCCATAATACACATAAAAGAAACTCGAAAGACTATTATTTTCTAGAATCAAATAATTGCACCTCTGAGATTTTTTTCTCTTCTACGAAAGCAAGTTCAATTTCAGCATGGCAAATGATGAATTCGATAGCCCCAGCACCTGAACCACCAAGCAAATAATTAATGCATGTTACTTAACAGATGCAACCAGAAAATGAAAAAAGACTGCAGCATTGGGTATAAGTACGCACTAGAGTAGGTAAACAAATACCGAAGGATTTTGACATACCTAAAGTGTCATATAAAGGGACACAATAGAGTCCATGAGCATTACACGCCTGCATCGAATAATTAAATTCCAGGGTCAATTTGACGTTTTGTCTATATAGCTTCTCGATAACAGTTCATATCAACCATCAAGGCCGTGGAATACAAGACCGAAGGTAAAATTAGTAAGTTTGGAAAGAAAACAGGAAGAAAAAAGTAGAAGGTGTTAATTTCATTTTTTTTTTTTCTTTTTTTGTACGAACATAAAAGGTTCTCTCATTTGAATCCTTTTTGCTGCACCGAATATAACTATACTTAACAAGCTTCCATTAAAACAGAGGGTGGATGGGAGGATGGAATTAAAGAAGATAACAGATACCTGTTAATTTTTGAAATAAAACTATAAGAAGGTTATACTAATAAATCACTATCACAATGTGGGGAAACTTAATTGGTAGAGCCATGAATAGGGTCACATTCATCAAATGCTACTTATCTGCTTCATGTCATGAAATATTTCTAATCAAATTATAGAGCTAGGTCAACATCCAGACAAAAAGAGAAGGTTTATGACCACAATAAACAATTCCACCTTATTTTCTAGTACATCTAACTTTAGACCTGTTCTTTGGAACAATATTAGTCAGATGAGGAGTTGGAGAGGAGCTCAATGTACTAGATAAAAGCAAAGGTTCTTTCTATTTCAATGAAACATATTTTGGCTGACAAATATATAAATAACAGACCAGTTTACAAGAAGTAGTTAGGGCCTTCTGAATTTTCCCCTTCGAAAATGGATCCTAAAATTCTTAGAAATTATCATCGGATAAAGTCGATTAATGGATCCATAAAAATCCGTTGACTCCTGTTGGTATCATATTCTCACACGAAGGAGGGGAGAGGGAAAAAAATTGTGAAGTACCTCCATACTCATAATCCACTCAGCGGAATTAGCACCATAAATACCACATCGTCCTCCCTGAAATTATTAAATTAGATCAAGTAACATATAAAAATCATCATAGTATCAGATATAATTACATGCTGGCATTTAAAAGTCAAGGGGAAAACCAAATAATTAGATTTTTAAGGACATTGGTACAGATTAACGGCAAAGATTGGCAACATTGAGAAACCAAGTAAAAGACAGGGAAGACAAGCATCACAAGGACAATACATATGTACCATTATTAACATCCATAACAAATTTCATATGCCACATCAAGAATCAACATACATTCATGTATCAATCAAAATGCATAAAACTCTACGTAATTATCACATTTAGAAGAAAAACTGTAAAATTATATAAGAGTTCATGCAGTTAGTTTGTTTTTAGCATTGAAATTTACTTTCATAGGTCAAAATAAAAGTTGGCACCAAAAACAAGATTTCTTTATCAAGTCCAGAAATGCTTACTTGTTCAATGCCACAGTTACGGATGGAGTTGCCAACTTTCAGGACTATGTCATACACTTCTTTGTAAGTCATCCATACATATTTGTCAGGCTGATGAGGCAAACAAAACAACAAAGATCAGCCAAAAGGTTGCTGACAATATAAATGGAAACTGTAAAGCGTCAGAGATGTATGCATTAATATCTATTATTACATGACTGCATTATACCTTCCCATTGACTATTTGAAGACGGCCAAGCATCCGGTTGTTGGGATACTTCTCTACAGACAAACTGTGCCATAACCAAAAGTATGGTTCAATTTATATCAACATTGAGAATATGTAAAAGAATAAATTATATAAATAAGAAAGAAATAAGACACAAAATTAAAATACAGATTCTATATTATATGCGTACAGGGTATGCTTCAAGTTTTATCAACATTGAAAATTAGAACACGAAAGAACAAATAATATAAATTGGAGAAGATAATCCATTAGAATGTAAGGCAGCTGATCTTCAGGAGCTAGAGCCTTCATGATATTGAGCTTTTTTTAAACTGATAATCAAAGTATCTAATATTTATGATTGAGAAAATCGGTTCATATACTAAAAGAGTAACAAAATAATGCCAATTGACAACATCTTTTACATACTACTGTGAGCAACAACAAGAACAACTATAATAATAATAATTAACAGAATTTACATTAATTCTGTTATGCAGCATAATGGTCCCAAAGCGCAGTAGTACTCTAAAAACTACCCACATCTGGTTGTAGTGTTTTGTTGTTAGTCTTAATCAACATGATATGGGTACCTATCCATCTAAATCTAATTTTAGCTGATACGGAGAAAACAACAAAATAAATTAATAAATGAATAATCACAGCTTCTTCCACTTCCTCTTCTTTCTCAAAATCATCCCTCGTCAGTTTCATACAGGAGAGAAGTTTTGAGGTAAACATGCATAATAACTAATAAGAATATAAGAGAGACTACTGTTAGTACACTTACAGTAATTCAAATAATATATTCCAAGAGGAAAAAAGAACATAGAATTATTTTAAAATAGAAGGCCACAAATAACCATATTTAGTTCCACCAAAAACCATATTTAGCTCCACCAAACTTGCAAAAAAAGTAAATAAAAATCAGATTGGGATGCACAAACAAAAAACTACTCAACCCTCAGACATCACTGTCAAGTCAGTTTGAGAAAGCACGAGCAACCCAAACAAATACGAAGGTCGACTTCACATCACCCGTCATAACTTTTCAAGTTTCAACAACAAAAATGGAAAATAGACAAGTACATATACGTAATTGCATATATACATACGCACATACGTATATAGAAACAGGATCGAATCAATCAAACATCAACCTTGAGGATCTCAGGCCCCAATGCCTCACAGAACTTGCGGAACAAAATAATGCAACACTTAGCATAAAACAAACTCCTAAATCTCCATAACAGAAACAGGACAAGTAAGATAAAAGCAGATAGAATCAGACCGGAAAATGTCCCAACAGCTGTCGAGTCCCGGCGTCGGCTCCGGAAAACCATCCTTGGCAAAGATACTCCGATAAACCGGTCCGATCGACGGCTTCCCATCCCTGGCGGGCTTCGAAGGTTCAACCTGCACGATGTATTTTTGCTTCGTCATCTTCAAGCTCGTTGAAAATCTCAAATCTGTACCTTCAGGCGAAAATGCGTGCTCGTATGTAGAGTTCAGTATAGAAACAAAAATGTAATAAATAATAAAATTAAGGAGTTTGTGGCTGGAGGAGTAGAGGAATTTGTAAGGCCAGCGAATAGGTTTGACTTGGAATAGAAAAATAAGCGAGTTCAAACGGGGAGTTTTTCTTTAAAATAAACTAGTACAGAGCTAAAAAAAAAAAAAACATATTAAAACTCAAATAATGTTATTTATATATTAAATATTACACTCAATAAGATTTTTTTATAGAAAATTGAAAACAACAAAAATAAATTAACAAATACGTGTGTTGTTTAAATCTCAGTAATGTTAAAAATGATTTTGCTCGGTTCAGATAAATTTTAATTGTTCTTAACTGATCAAACCATTTTATTTCTGTATGTGTTGCTTGTTCCAACTGGATCCATGACTGATTCACAGTCAACTTAGTCTTTTCTTCTTATTGATGGTTTAAATGTTCCTAAAAGGTATTATTTTTAGTAATCTTCCTTCTATTATTGTTAAAAAGAAAAAAAGTTTAAATGCCTAAAATATTCCTACTTGATAAGAAGATAATAGTACCATTAATTATCATTTTGAGTTCCACTCCTCCCCTGTTGATGTGATTATCACCATTGTTTCCTATAGCTTGAAATCAAAAGTATCATCTCTTTGAATTCCATTTTTATGAATGTAATGTTTGAATGGTTGAAGATAAAATATGCATCTTCAATTTTTACTAAAATTTGATTTCAATCATCCATTTTAATTATAAAGACACGATAATGAAAATGCATTATACTCTTATTTTAGTTATTTCTATTATTATATTATATAGAATTATTTAATTGTATGAGTGTGACGTTATATCATTAATTAAATAGTAAACATAACCATAAAAATTTTAAATATAATTTATTGAATTTTTTTACGTATTATAATAATTGAAATAACGTTATCATGAAACAAATAGCTAGTGTTATTGAAAACAAATATATTTATCAAATCTAAGGTCACTAGACGCGCACATTTTAAGACTTGCCGACTTGGTACACAACTCTGGAGCCATTGACAAATTCACATCTAGAAGTATTTGACAAACTTTACAAGATAATTGAATGTTCAACTTATGGCTATTTCATGGTATTCTATACAATAAATGGTTTCATAAATCAATTCTTGCAACTTGTGGCATTATATGTTTATGAATCTTCGTCAGCGTATACGTAGCGAAACATTTTAAATCAATTCTTGAACTGGTGGCAGCATGTGAGTCTCCAAACGAAAAATCAAACATTCAAATTAAATTAAACAATAAAAAAATTGACACAAGTTTTTTATCAGCAAGGCAAACATGAACGAAAATATATGTAGGGAGTTTGAATCTAATT
>BKCP01006128.1:173622-187348 GCA_008636005.1 Striga asiatica
CATAAAGATTAAAATTAGAGCATCTTTAACACTATTCATAAACTTCATTTTTACACTTCTCAATATTTCACATCATCCAAAACTTCATTCTTACTCATATCCTTATAAACCAACAATAATCAAGGGCCATAAACCTCATTTTTACACTTCTCAATATGTCACATTATCCAAAACTTTATTCTTACTCATATCCTTATAAACGTCCAATAATCAAGGGCGAATCTAGAAAAGAAACTTAGGGGGGACTAGAATTGTTAACGAACCAGACTGTGTTCGTGTGATTCGTGAAAACTCTTGTTCAACTCGCTAATATATTTAAGTGAGCCAAGCTATAACAATTGTTTAAACGAGCCAAGCTATAAAAGGAATGGTGATTCAATTACAAAAATTGAGAAATGTAGCGTGTAGTCAATTGAGATTTCTAAAGACTTTTTTTAAAAAATTTGATATATTCAGTTCAAATTTGCTATGACTTTTAAAAGTCTTGAGGTATTCAATTGAGATTTTAAAAAATCTTACAAAATCATGAGTTATTTAACTTATTTGAGACTATGATTTGTTCAGGTTTTTTAAGATTTGGTAGGATTTCTAAAGAAAAAACCTTATGCGAAATTTCATTTCAAATCCCACCTCCATACTTAAGTATACTTAAAATTTCACATAATTCCTCCAAAATCTGAAAATCTTAAAAAGTCTTAAAATGTCACATGAAATCTCAATTGAATATACTCACTAATTTCTCGACTTCAAATTGTTTTGAAACTACAAACTAAAAGAAAAAAACAAAACTGTGATAACATTCAAAATAAAGCCCAGAAGTGGTACATGACCTCAACAACAAAGAAAGACCAACACTTATTATGCAGATTCCCCATAAAACCAACCACAAGATGAAGAAGATAACATGATTCAGGCAACAAAGGCAAATAATAGATGCTGCATTTTAATGCCCAACGGAAATTCAGTTTTTCATCAAGGAAATCGTTCATTATTAATCAATACAAAAATGCTTTAAAAGTAGGCATCATACATATATCTATCTAAGCTCACTCTTGAATGAGTTGGCAAATGTTTCACTACTCATTTGAGTCCGACTCCCAATATCAAGAAACCCAGACTCAAATCCCCTCTCACCGTTAAAATAATATTCCAAAACGATGATGCTACGGTACCCTTCTATTATGACAAAATGTGCACTCATTCGAGATGTTTAACAAATCGGCATTATTCAAGCGACCAACAAAACCATTCTATTAGGTAATAATAATTTCACTTAACTTACCATTATATCACCTTCTCTTTCCTTTCTTTCTTCCCTTGACTTGCTTCTCCAAGCTCTTAATCCGTTGATTAAGGTCAGATGATGAGGGTATTCTTCTATTCGTAGGTTTTGATGATTGTTCGGCAGATGATGCTAGAGATTGTTGTTGTTGTGCTGCTGCAAACTTCTTTAGTCCTTCGAAGAATGAGAAGCTGGGTTTTTGATTAGTTGAAGGTGGTGGCACGGGTATGCTTGGTATTCCCAACTTCTTCTTAACAGCGGGTCTCTTTATCACTGGAAAGAACAAGAAATCAAAATAAATAAATAAAACTGAGTTATTAATATGAGAAATAATAGTAACCAGACTCACCTAATCCATATGCAAGTGAAAAAAGGTTGGAGGTGATCCAATAACAGAATATAGCCTGCAGATAAGCGATAAATGGAATTTACAGGTTTCACTGGTAAAATCAAATGAAATAATTTGATGATTTGGAAATAGAGCTATCTATCCAAAAGGAGAAAGAGTTTATCGCCAATATTTAACAAGGAATGATTACAGTATGAAAGAATCGAGTGTCTTATGTCGTGAAAACCATAAATGATACACCACATACCTTGGGAAAACTAGCTGTGAGAGGTATTGTCAATGCTGCAAAGACCCTAGAAACGTTTTTAATGGTACCGGCAGTAGGGTTGCCTTCTAAACCTTCTTGAGCATTGCACTGGAAAGAAAACATTAATCAAATATTGAACAAGAGCAAAGATTAAACATGAAAGGCCAGTCAGATCTGACAGGATCACAGGAATGAAGATGACCCTTGAAAACACGTTAGCATTCATCATATATGGAAGTAGCGGAGAAATGGTTGGAAGTAGGCAATGGGTTGTCGATAGAGCACTGACCATCTGATTTCTCATATTACATGATACAGACTGATTGAAATGTAGTGACATTTAACCTTAACCATTTATTAGGTGTTATTAGGTGTCTTACGATTTACAGATAGTGATTTCGCCAGGCGCCAACATATTTCCAATCAAATTTATCAACCTTCAAGTAACTTGATGGAACAACAAAAGTCAAGGTCCACAGGCAAGACATGCACAAATATTCTCCGGCAAGTCCAATTTTTCAACCAGCATTCAGTGTGCCAATTTGAGTAACTCAATGTCAACCATGACTAAGTTAAGGTATGTGACGGATGATAAAAAAAGGTGATTGCGTCTCAATATAAATACGAAGAGGAGAAAGAAAATGTAGCAAACCTCCACCGTAATCCAAAAAATGAAAATGATAATTAAAAAAAAAAGTGATTGCATCTCAATGTAAAAACACGAAGAGGAGAAAGAAAATGAGGCATACCTCCACCGTAATCCAAAATGTCAATGCCGTCAGAACGGGGAAAATATACATGCTATCAGGAGTTGTCAAATCAGTAAACCAAAATAATCCTCCCTCTTTGAAAGATGGAACCTTCTCTGCCATGTTATTAACCTGCAAAATGTAGTGAATGATATTCAAGGTCAAGTGCTTGAAAGATACGGATGAAATATAATTTTGAGGCAGAGAAAGGCATGAAAGGGAGAAGCAAGTTATCTATATAAAGCTTGAAGATAGTCATCGTACAGCAAAGAAGAAACTTGCAAAGATGGGAGCTGAAATTAGAAGTCCTTTTAAAGGGGTAAATGGGGTAACACCATATCTGCAATACAAACATGCAATAAAATCAGTGAACATCATCTGCTTAGTAAAGGTAAGTACTGAACTCGGAAAAATAAAAAGATATGGCAAAGACAAAAAGTACCATATGTGACCCACCCAGGTGGAATGCAAGATTTACTTTATTGATACACGATAAATACAATATATTTTATCTAGAGTTGGCAGTATGGGTAAGTGAGTGTGCGAGCACATTTTTTTCTTAATGGCAATGCTATCACCAAATTTTCATGAACACTACATATTTCTTATTAACAATAAATTCCTGCACCAAATGCAGTGATTATGCAGCTTACACAAGCACAGAACAGCAATCTCCAGATTTTCTTCCTGCGCAACTTTATAATTTTGTAGCCCATAGGAATCAAATAAAAATAAAACTATGTGTTCCTTTTTCCATGACAGATAGCTACAGTTTCGGTTCCGTATTTCCGTAGCATAACAAGAGCAAGTTTGACCACATCTTTCATTCACTAAGATCTGAAGTTCAGTTTGATCTGAACTCTATTAGCTTCAGGACTTAGAATTGAGTCATGTTATGATGCACTAGACCTTTGTCTGAGCTCCAGTCTTGTGAAAATAAAACCCAGCTCCAACAGGATTTTGAGTTCCATAAAGAAATCAAACCAAACTTTCAGCCTACCATTTACTGTCCCAGCCATATTAAGTGTTAGCCACTGTTACATATTACTATGAATGGATTGCCATTTTACGTTTTACTTGTTTTCTTTCTTTTTGAGAATGGTGTTGATCAGCTCCACCAAACATTTAATGAAGTTCTGAAAATAGTGAGACAGATCTATAAATCCCATAGCAAATGGACTTATACATTTATGATGACTTTCTCAACCAGTAAAGAAGTGAAAAAACATACTCTTTGAACAATTGTTTCATTCTTGCCTGACCTTCAGCAACAGCACTGGGGCTCATGTCCTGTCAAACAATAACTTGTTATAACCATTGAGAGTTGGAAGCAACAGAAACAATTAATATAGGTTATACTAGATGGAGGCAACAGCAAAATAGATTGTTGCAGGATACACATACACTAAAATGAGAGTAATACAAGTTAGGATTCCCAGAACATTCAGGACACGTCCTTGACAATCAATCAACCTGATCAATGAAAACAGTATCTGAAATAAAGCATACCCTATCTTGCATTTCTTCTTTGATTGCCTCCAACTTCGGTCTTAGAAGCTGCACAGGACACAATTACATAAATGTGTTCATACTCAAACAAAATAGAAAATATGGTAAACAAAAACCTTATGCTTAGATCCAGTTTTGAGGTCATGAGCAGATATATTATGTATCAAAACTTTGAATCTTTCTTGTATGGGAATTGTGGTATCATAAATATCCAGAGTACAAAAAATATAATGCAGAAGTACTTGTCGTGAATATAATCGGATATTTTCTTTTTTCAATTCTTCCCCACTGAAATAATATACAAGATTGTCATTTCTTAATGCCTCTAATCCAGAATAGAGGAACTTTTGCCACAAATTTTACATATATGTTGCTTCATTTCGACGGTCAAGCCTGTCATTCACATTCCAAGTCATCTTTTCCCAATCTCTAGTATTTAGGTTATGAATGGCCAATGGGGATGACGAAGGTTGGTGGAGAGCTATTAGAATTTCAATGATATGGAAGCGAACTGTATATTTTAAGTGACTTTATTTTCCGACAATAGAGGATTTCAAGATCATCAAAAAGAGATAAATGTAGATGGTCACAATGTCGTATATAAACAGAATCGAAAGATGCAAATGATAAGGCGTGCATAGAACTCACAGAAAATTTGGTAGTTGATTTCAGCTGATTCACAATTAGAGGAAGCTGAAGTGAACGAATCAAAAGAGTTGCCACAGCAATTGATGCCCACCTAAACAAATATTCTAAAACTTTTCACTTTTCCAGTCCACAAGAGCTTTATCAAAGACACCTCCAAGAACAAATTCATCATAACAAACAAGTATTATATCACAGCAAACACACCCATAAAATTTCCAATATTACAGTAGACTGCTTAGGCATGCAATTACTACTTAAGTGTCATAAATATTCACAAATCACAATGGAAATCTTTCAGGCACAAGATGATGTTCATCTTTGCATCAAACAATACCTCAAACCATACCATTTCCGCACACCAAAATACACTAAAACGCAGAATAAACCCTTACATCACAAGCGCAAATCAAAGACACCATTATATCCTCACCAATTCAATCCTGTATAGACGTGAATGTAGTCAATCATGTACTGGAGGGCCGCCACCGGGAAGAACGAATCTGCCGCTGCAACCGCCACTTCATTCACCACCGGCGCCACCTCCACAGCCTTCTCCCCCAAAACCCCCGCCATGTCGTTCAAAATCTCAATCTTATCGGCTGTCCCTTCTCCAACACTACCAGTAGAGAAGTTCCTACCCAGAATCAACCCACAGCCAGCTGGAACCGCAAATCTACTGCCCTGAAAACCATTTCTCGGCCCGCCAAAAGTGCTGAAAACACTCGTGTTCCCAAAAAGCCGGTGCTGGAAATAATTACTGGTTACCGGGCTCCTGGAAACGGGATCTGTGCGAAAATCATCTCGATCGCCATCATCACGATGTATGTGTGAAAACGGAGGCGCGACTCGATGCTGCTGTTGTTGATAGAAGAGTTTCGCTCTAGCTGTGATGCTTCGTCTGTAAGCCATTAGTTTCGCCTCCTGCAAGACGGACACAGAGATGCAAATGAAAAGGGCAGATTGACAAATATTTTCTTAAATGGGTATAGCTGATCTATGATGATAATCAACGATTCTGGAATTTGATGGACAGATGGAGATCTCACTAGGTACTTCTGCTGGGAGAAATGCCTAGGAAACAGTAAGCAGGGTTTTTTGAGGGTTTAGGATATTTTGTGGTGAGACCTATCGATGTCTTTACCAGTGAAGACTGACGTTTGTGCTCGTGTTTTGTGTGTGTGTGTGGGAGGCACAATAAAGTCGTTTATCCTTGCTTTGAGGTGGTGCCGTTAAATTAAACGAGTTTGGCTCGGCTCGACTCGGCTCGAGTTTGGCTCGTTAAGGATTGAGTTTGGCTCGAGTTCGATGCTTTAACGAGTCAAGCTCGAGCTCATTTAAAACTCGTTTGGCTAACAGCTCGGCTCGAAAATAGAATTTTTATATAATTTTTTATAGTTTGGCTCGTTAAAACTCGAGATCGGCAAGGCTCAAGCTCAAGACCTTAACGAGCCGAGATTGGGCTCGATTTCAAACTCATTTATTTAACGAGTCGAGTTCGGCTCGGCTCGTTTACAGCCCAGGTGAGACCTATCGATGCCTTATCAGTGAAGACTCGTGATTTACTATAATCGTGATTTGTATTTTTATTGTACATAGAGCTCTGTGGGTTGGAAAATAGAGCTCCAGATTATTTGACCCGTTCGCGAGCACTCGAGTTTAAGTTTGACTTGAATTTGAGTTAGAATTTGACCGAACACAAGTTGGAGCCAGCTCAAGTCAATTATTGAGACGATCTCGAGCCATTTTTTTCGCAAGGTCAAACGTTATGGAATTACTTAAATGGGGAAACTCTATAGCAGAGATTGACTTTTTGTTATTGTGTCACAATAAAGCCTGAATTTTCAACTTTTTTGTTAGAGGGTTTCAATTTTAAGTTATTTTCAATTGAAGAATTGTTTTATATTCGAGTTCTCAATTTAAGACTTATATTCACATTCTACTCTCAATTGAAAACTTCAAATCACTTTGTATTTTGACATAATTATGTAAACCAAAATACTATTTTTATTTTAAAAAAATTAAGTACTAATATTAAAAAAAAATATATTTAGTAAAATTACCTAATAAGATAATTATTTCATAATTTACATTTATGCAACAGGTTAATGAAATTTATTTTAATAGTTAAAAAATAAATTTTAACTTAATTTTAACCTAAATATGTGATAACATTAATAAATAAACTACTTTGAAAATACTTTTATTTTTTTTAAATAGAATTATCAAAAATATTATTTGAGAATAAAATTTATATTTTGAAAAAGTTAAAAATATATAAAATTAATACCTATAATAAAAGTATTAAATATATTTGTAAATCTAACTTCGCAAGAAAATTAATTCATATAAGTTACATTTATGCAAAATTTTAACAAAATTAATTTTTGAAGTTCAAAAAAATTGAAAATTGAATTGTAAGAATATATATTTTATATACGAATAATATTTTCAATAATATTAATTAGCAAAAAGTATAATAATTTTTTAAATATTTTCTTTTCTAATTTTATTACATATTTATATTATCATTTAATATAATATTTAAGTCATACATTCTTAAATTTAGTTTTCAGTACTTTTTAATTTTAAAGTAAATTTCATGAAATTTGTGTGTAAATACAACTTAAATGTATTAATTTTCCTACTAAAGTAATTTTACTAAAAATATTTATAATTATTTAAAAATAAATTTCAAAATAATAGTATTTTGGTTTACACAATTATTTAATATAAAGTTAGTTGGTGTCTTAAATTGGGAACTCAAATATAAAAGTAAGTGTTTAATTAAGAATAACTTCAAATTGAAACCCTCAAATGAAAATGCTGAAAATTCATGCCTTAAATCATCAAGAAACACACAGTTTCCTAGTTCGTGTATTAACGTTTCCTAGTTCGTATATTAATTCCAGCTTCAGGTAAAACTACAACTTTAAAAAGGCTTTATAAAAGTCAACAATCACATTAAGACACTTATAAATACCCATATTATATACACAAAATTGTATAAATAATTCCAAATGCCAAAATTTGAAAGATCATGAGCTAATCATGGTCCAAATTGGAAGAAGGGGTCGTAGAGGGAGAAGGAGAAGAAGAAGATATTGACAATGAAGACGAGCAAGGAGTGGTGCTATCAGGCGAATTCCTACACAAGGGGCAAGTCCCGTTAAGCTTGAGCCACTCGTCTATGCAATCTGCATGAAAATAGTGATTGCACTCGGGTATACTTCTCAGTGTCTCCTTGGCTTGATAATCAGACAGGCAAATCGGGCACGTGCCATCGCTCGGTTTTGGGAGCCGGAGGCTCTCCCCTAAGACCTTGGTGGGGTACGACTCAATGGTGGGCCGGTCTAGACCGCTAGCCGACCTAATTGAGGGCCGTTGATCGGAAAATGTGACGGGCAAATCGGAGTTTAATTGGCGGCGGACTGCGATTGTCCGGAGCATGCCGCAAGCGTAACATGCTAGCCCAATTATACACACTAGACCGGGTATTCCAACTCCTATTATCAGTCCATATCTGGCACCTCTAGGAAGCCCTGTATGAAAATAACACGGTATTAGGTAAAAGGAAAATAAATGCTACTACAAAATATCTTGGAATCATCTGGTCTATAGTAATTAATCAAGTTGGAGAAGTCAATTGTAGTCATTTTCATTTGAGGAGAAAAAGGAATAATTAATTGCCATTATTCAATTTTAAAACGATAGAGAAACATAACGTGGGAGACTAGATTATTACTTATTCCACTCAAAAAAACTTAATTTTTTAAAGTCAACACGAGGCGATAAGCGGGTCAAGGCATTGGGCAATTAAATATTGAACTTCATTGGTGGCTATTGATTATTAAAA
Source organism: Striga asiatica (assembly GCA_008636005.1). Lineage (NCBI taxonomy): Eukaryota > Viridiplantae > Streptophyta > Magnoliopsida > Lamiales > Orobanchaceae > Striga > Striga asiatica. The sequence continues at coordinate 182,260 of BKCP01006128.1, forward strand.
TATAAGTGGCTGCAGAAAGAATAACCTCTATTTAGACTTCATATTCAACACGCAGCTGCAACTCTTTAATTCTAAGAGCCTCAACAATCGAATATTCGCCGAATAATCATTATAATTTAAGATATATACTTGACAATTTAGTCCTATTATAAATTTATTACTGGGCCACATGGTCCTCTTCACATCACAATAGGTTACCAAATCAAAATGTACCTCCCAGTAGTTCATTTCACTCATCAGTGACATTCAATTTTGTTGATTGGGACTTTTTTTTTTTGGTACAATTGTTGATTGGGACTTTGATGACAATAAATTTTGTGAAGTAATTAATTGCGAAATCATAGTCCTTCCTGAATGTCCCAACCAAGACTTCACGCTGAAGATTAGGCCTCTAAACAAATCAAATCGAAATGAATGTCTAAATAGTTAATTTTAATTTAAAGAAAATGCTACAATTTCGTTACGGAACCATTCCGTTAAAATTTGTAATCTTTAGATTATCAAGTAACCGTCAATGATAGTTGATCTAACGGTTACAAATCCTAATGGAATAGTTCCGTAACGGGATTGTAACCTTACCCCTAATTTAAAATTATTGGAATAATTTTATTCGTTTATCATTTGAATTTGATTTGAGTAAAATATCCGAATGTATCCGATTTATTCGGTATTCGAAATATCCTATTAATATTTATCATTTTTTTTTTAAATTAGACCTAGTCAAATATAAAATTTCGTTTGCTAGTAATAATTTTAAGGAAATCGAAATATAAATATAAGTATGTACACTAATAAAAATATGTATATTGAACATGTAAAAAACAAATTGTATATACTAATGAATTAATAATATAAAATTATATATAATATAAGAGAAAATATTCCCTACAAACATATTATTTTAGGGGTGAGCAACGATTCGGTTCGATATAAAGTCGTACCAAACCGCAAAAAAAAAAAATAAATTGAACATACAAGAAAAACCAATTGAATTAATTTCAATTTAGGAGAAAACCAAACCGAAATTTTCTCGTGTTAAAAAAAACCAATTCACATCACATTGAAATGCATGGTTCGACTCAATTTTTTGTTTTTCCTCAAGTTTTTCTACATGTATATTTAACTTGGTATAGTTTGGTGCAAAACCATACAAATCCGAGCAAAACCAAAAACCAAAGTTACACACTAATTGAATCGCACGGCATTGTAGTGGAAAACCGAACAAAAATGTTTTAACTTTAAAAAAATGAACGGAACCACATTGAATTGTACAGTTCGACTCAATTTTGTCACCCCTATATATGACAAATGCGAATCGAATAATTCTAGTCTTCTAGATTTATATTTTTATTGGGTACATGAAACTGTAATCAAAAAGTTGTTCCAAAATCAGTTAAGTGCTGCATACTTAATCCATATTCACCACTCTCCAAAGTCCAAAGAGCTGAATGGGTAGGTAATGATAATGGTTTAATTAGTCAAGACTCTCCGTTACATATTCATAATCATGTCAAAAGTTCCGAGTACCATTTTTCCCTCACAAGTCACAAGACATGAACTAGGTACCGTTTAGCAATACTTTCTCAATAAATATAAATACTATTAAATTAAAATATTATTCTAAAAATAATATAAAGATATTTTATAATATAAGTATACATTTTTATTATAAATGAATGATGTATATCCACTAATCAAATGGCGGCCTCACACGAGAATTCGTGGAATTAAAATAATTAAAACAGAAGAATACATAAACAACATTTTTATAGGTTAAATTAGTAGTTGATCATGTGCATATTTACAGATGCAAAGAAAATATTATAGATTATATGTATATATATATATATATATTATTTAAAATTATAAGTTAGATGATGAATATATCACATTTTAAAAATTTAATAATTAGTAAAAATAAATAATATAAATATAAATTGCATAACTTATATATGAATCACTACATTTATGACATCAGTTGTGACAAATATTATAATTTTACAATTTTGATAAATTATAACCAACTAATTGAGTGCATGGGTATTTTTTATTGTTGTTTAATGTGATAAACTCATGTGCAACTAAAAGATATAAGGTCAATATTCAACAGTCTAATAATTATTATAACTGAGAATATATTGAAATCGTATAAAAAAGTTCGTAGTTTCAAAAGAATCAATAAAAGGGAACTGTAGATATGGACAACGCATTGGTTATTAACATAAAAAATATAATTATTACGCGTGTGTATCCAAAAAAGACGGAAAAAATAAAATATTTTTATTAAAAACTTTGCTTACAATTATACATATATGTATATTTTTTGTTGAGAAACATTAGAAGCTTCAACTCCCAGGCTTCTTTATGATTGCTTTGCCACATTAACAAGATAGGTCATAGGTCAATTGTTAATCAGTAAACAATGCCAGGAGTACTTTATATAGAATTTAAGTATTGAAATTAAATAAACATTAAATTCTAATTATTTAAGAGGTGATTGGATATGAATTCAACTAGTAAAAAACTAGTTTTTTTTAATTATAGTTAAGTTTGAAAAAAAGTAATATGGTTAATTGTTAGTGGATCTATTAAAATAATATTTAAATTAAAATAATTAAAGTTAATTTGATATAAAAGTAGGAGAAAGTGATTGGAAGTGATGGTTACTTAAAATTATGTGAGTGAGTGAATAGTGAATTAAAGTTGATGTGATGTGTAATAATGATTGGTTGATATTATTTAATTATATTAATAATATTGAAGATAGTAGAGTTGAGTTAAATCTGAGTTTTGAGTGGGATATTTACTGTACAAATCATATACAATCATGCGAGTTAAAAGACACAAAATCACCCAAAGATAGAAAACATAAATACCTCCAAACAAATGCAAATTGAGAAAATTGGTGATGGCATAGAGAGCGATATCTATCGGCTTTTCATTTAATTTGTAGTATCAATTGCCTTCGTATCTTCTTTGGGATCGGAAGTGGTTCGTATGGATTCACAATTTTTTTTTTTTCTTTTTTCTNAAAAAAAAAAAACTCACCTCGTGATTTTGCGGGCCTGAAGCATCCAATTTCGAGGCCCGAATCCTCCTTGAGCCCGCAAATCCCGCCCTCATTCTCGCATCCCCAGCATTCGGGGTCGCTCCACACTAGCTCCAGATCCTCCATCAGATCCATCGACGACCAGTAGAACTGCGACACCGTCCACTGCATCGGCACCAGCACCGACGCAATCCTCCGGCACGTCGGCGGCACCTCCGCCGTCATCCGCGAACTCGCCGCCACGACCGTGTAATTCCTCCCGCTGAGGCACATCAGGGGCATGAATCGGGCCTCGGTGTAGTCCATGTAACCAGTCGAGCAGTTGAGGAAGGTGTAATTCCTGGTGTAGACGCCCCTGAATCGCGAGCCCGAGAGGCTGAAATTGAGGATTCGGGCAGGGAGGCACGAATCCGGGTCGTTGATGAAAACGGCCTGGGCCGAGTAGTCGATGTGGTCCACCAGGAACTCGCCGGACTCCGGGAGTCTGAGGATCGTTTGGTTGTCGCTGTTGCAGTACAGATCGAAGCCCGGGTACCCGAGCCGGCCCGGGGCCCGATCCGCTAGCCGGAAAGGGAAACGGACTTCGGGCCCGTTGGACGGGTCGCAGTAATCGGGCCTTGGTGGGTTGGCGGATAGAGCTGGGATTATGAACAATTGGATTATGAACAATAGTGTGAGGATTATGGGTGATTTTGTATCCATCTGTCTCTTGTGTCTCATTTTTTGTGGAGTGGAAGCTCGTTTATATTAGGAGCTTAATAAGCTAAATTTGAGGTCAGGGGAGAGCCAGGGTGGGTGTATCTTTTTTGTTCAAATGGGACAAAAGATTTGACAATTTTGACACTGAGTTAAGGGATTTATTGGCACACATTCAATTCTTGAAAATAAATAAAAAAAAGTGGGAAGATTAGTTGGAATTGAAGAAGAAATCAAAGTTAATGGATGGTTTATTAAAGAAAAATGATACGTTAGTTGGTGGAAATATTCTCACAGAGTAGTTTAGACATATGGATGAGTGGAATTTTTGACTGAAAACATGTATTAAAGACGGTGGTGAATTGGCAAAAGTCAATGATGCTAGAGAGAAAATATAATAAATATATAATATTGTTTGGTGTTATGTTAGATTACACAATATATATTTTCATATTTAGATGTCTGTCGTTTAAAATATAATCACCGTCACCACTATATATAATTTCTGAATGTACTGAGTTTGAGTGCCAGACGGGTTTATGTGCCATATTTTTAAACTTTGTTGATTAGTTTGGATGAATTTTAATTTATTTTTAATTCAAAAGTAACTAGGCTTGGAATATTCCTAAATATAGTGAATGTTTATGGTCCATTTGAATAGCATTAATTATGTTTTAAATTATTATTTCCTGATATGATGTATAAGGTATAATTTTTTTTTCAATCTATATTTTAAAATTATAACAAACTTACTAACTTAAACTGTATATATATTTAAAAGTTAATAAATTTTTTATTTATTAACAAATTTTTATATAGAATATATCAAATTAATCGTGTCCCGATGAGCTTCGATTTGACATCTATATTATATATAAAAAATAAATAGATAATTTTATTTATCTTTATAATTAAAATTATTATACCATTAATATTAATTTGAAAATATAAAATTATTTAAACTAACTTAACTACAAAGTAGTTATCTGATATAAATTAAAAATAATGTTATAATATAAATAGTAAGTCAAGTAAGTGACGGTGTCATTTTAAATATAAATAATAATATATTTTTCCAAAAAATATTTTAAAAACAAAAACAATTTATATTGTTATTATTATTTCATTTTAAATATAATTTCTTAACAAGTATCCGTGTAGTACACTGTACACGGGTATTATACTAGTGTAAATTATATTATAATATTTGTTTTAATATGCACTTTTTAATAAAAATATATATTTGTGTAACCATTTGGCGGTTTAACCAGTATATGGTATACAATATATATAATTATATATACACACACATTAAGTAAGCAAATGAAATGCATTTTTTTTTTT
>BKCP01006128.1:189176-206141 GCA_008636005.1 Striga asiatica
TCCACGCTTTTGGAATTCAATGGTGTAAACAACTGAAATATATACAAATAACAGACATTAACGAATCATGTAGTAAATATAATTAATACTTGATTAATATTCAAAATATTAAAAAGTATTAACTATTAAATTAATGCAAAAAAAACATAATTAAAGAAAATGTTTCACCTGCAATAACCTTTCCAAATATTTTTTTCTCACGAAAATCCTTTATCATCTGCTTCAGTTTTGCCCTAAACACTCTGCAAATGATATCTGGTCGGTCCTCAGCACGCAATTTCCTCGGTTCAAGAAAACGACTAATCTCCGGCCAGTTTGGATTGCAAGTAAAAGTGATGAACAAATCAGGATATCCAGCCCATCTACAAATTGCCATTGCATCCTGGTAATTTTGTATCATATTTCTTGGACCTCCAGTGAATGAAGAAGGGAGAATAATACGTTTTCCTCGGGAGTTGGGATCAGTATCGCCACGCAGCACGGCGTCCACCAAACCCTTATACATCTCACAACGAAGCTTTTTTTGATTACAACGAATATATCGCAATCTCTGTGATTCCACCATTGTATAAGCGTCAACTACAAATTGTTGAAATAGCCTTCGAGCAGAAAGAATTGTCCGTGGCTCACACTCCCTATCATGCATACGATATGCAAAATACTCCCTGCAACTCACGTGTTTTCTACCTTTTTCAGTATCTGCTTTAATAGCAGAAAATGGAATGTCTTCCCTATAGCCATCCTCTCCGTAAGGCAATAACAGTGGATATTGTAAAGCCAAAGACGAAGCATTTAGATCGTTTATCCGTTGTAGACGGCCACTCTTCGACTCAACTAAAATGTCCCTCTCACCTAGAGACTGATCGAAATCACCAACAATCAAAGCAGCAACTTCAGAGCTTGAGGGTAGATTATATCGTCTGGCATCATTGTATCTCTTTCCTATTAGACGGATTCTAACATCATGCTGACTATGGTTCTTAATTCTGTCTCGAGCCATACGAAATGACTTTACCAGCTCGTTATCGTTGTCTAACATTTCCTTCAACCCAATGATAATTTCCTCGTGCAAGTTGTTATCAACACCTGTTTGTCTAAAAGAAAATAATAATAAAAAAAATAAAATTTAAATTATTTAAAAAAATAATAATATTGGGTAATCAATATTCATAAAGTATAAAGTACAAACCTCACGGCATTCATTCTATTCGAAATCTCATTTTCAGTATCATATATGTACAACTGTGCAAACTTTGGAGTTGAACCGTCTGAAGGAAGCAAACTGCCCATAAGATGATAATTTTGGCCATGAAGGGTAAAAACAGGTGGTCCAGTACCACGGTTAACAGATCCATCAACTTTTCCCCCAAATGACGTAAAGGCAAACATGCTATTGTAAGATCTGATGTTATCCTGAAAATGCTTGCTTCTACGACTATCTCCGAAGAGCATTTCATTCAAAAAACTGGGTGGATCTTTCAGAATCGGAAGTTGTACAATGCCATTTTGGCAACAACCGCCGTAATCTGGTATATTTTTATTTTTCTCAGTAATTTTCTTCTCTGGTACCCAAAAAAGTGCTCCACAATACTGGCAAGTCAATATTGCATCACCCATATCCCAATATTCTGCAAGAGTTTATTAATTTTAAAAGTATTCCATGAATTAAGTGATCTATTCATAAAATATTATTATTATTCAATCAATTAAGTGATCTAATGATCCAGTTATAAAATATTTTATATAAAATTAAAAACCAACCGTTATTTCTTGAAGTTGATCCTCGATTCTTTTTAGGTCGACCACGTTTCCGTTTCCATGAAGTGGGTTGAACACTCACATCCTCCGTGAGATCAACAACAACACTGTTGCTGGTACTACGTAGATTAGATGTATCCTTCTGTTTTCTCGCAGTTCGGGTTTGATCATTAAATCCTAAAGTTAATTTTTTGTTATTAACTTTACATTGAAAAGAACCTCATGGTGATGGAAAACAAATAGAAATAATTTATATAGATACTTAATAAAAGATTTATGAATGTAAATCATTATATGTACGTATCACATCATTAGTCTTATTACCACATCGTGACTGTTGAAAAGTTGTGGATGGAATAATACTCAATTCAGGTTCATCATCACTTGTGAGATCAATTACGTTAAGATCTATTCCAACACTCGTTTGTGCATACAAGTTGGTGTTCTGTTGAGCAGTCAAATTTGATTTCGGAGCATAAGATGATCCTATAGTATCTGCAAATTGATATTGGCCCAAAAAATAGTTATAACCCAATAATAACTGATATTTATAAATACTATTTATAGACGAAACAAAAAAAGGTACACTTACTCCAAATGCTAGAATAGATATTTTGTGCCGACGTAGATGATTGGATAGCTCCAAAACCTAAAATAATATAAAAATAATAAATTAATTCAATTTATAACTAAATTGGTTGTGTAAAATAAGTAATAATCAAAATTGATTAAGTAAAATAAATAATAAATTTTTTACCATTTGTGATATCAGATAATGGATTCCTCTGTGAAGTTTGCAACATAGCACGGGTATTTCGGCGTTTAGAAGGAGCACCACACATAACTGTAGAATGATGAAATATTTTTTTTTATTAAAAGTAAAACATACATGGATATCTATATAAATTTAAATTTATTATAAATCAAAATATTTCAAAACCCAACTTCATTGATACATAATTATTAATGAGAATATTAAAGACATAATAATATGTTGTTCCAATATTTTGGTATTAATTAATGTATATATTAAGTTGATATTAATTAATTTTAACAATTATGTATGCTAGAATAATATTTTTTTAAAAAGAGAAAAATATAAATTATTGGAAAATATTGAAATTGTAAAACAAAATTACATATTAATGATACTTAATAAGTTATATGATTGGGATGATGTAAACTAATGTTACATATGTATGTGAACTCATAATTTTATTTGTTAAATGTATTTAGTAATAGATTTAATTATTAATTAAATCTGGCCCAATAACATTGGTGTAAACAGGCTTTTAAAAATTAAACATAATCCAAAAAAAAAATATGGCCCATTGCAGTACAAATATGGCCCATTGCAGTACAAATATAATCCAAAAAAATCATGCCCTCTGCTCATTTATTTTCGGCCCATTGCAGTACAAAAATGGCCCGTTAGCCTAAAATTGTTTGATCCAACGGCCTACAATCGCCAAAACAAATCAACGGCCAAATATCATTTCAGACTTGTATAAATAAGCTCAAAATCCCGAAAATGTAGGGTTTCATCATTTTTGCCTCGCCGCTTTCTCTCTCTCTACAACTCTCTTCATTTCTCTTCTCTCGCCGCTCTCTCTCTCTCTTCAACTGCATTTGATTTACAGATTCATTATTCTTCTCTGTTTCATAGTTTTTTTCTAAGGAGTTCATCGATCAATTAGACATGTGGTTCTTCGTTTATATCGCCTTATTCGATCTGCGTTTTCCATTTTTCTTAAGCAGATCCGTGTTTTTAAAAGTCGCGAATTTCATAGATCTGCGTTTTTTTCTTTGTTTGAAAATGTTTTTCTTAAGCAGATCCGTGTTTTCCATTTTCGAATTTCATAGATCTGCGTTTTTTTCTTTGTTTGAAAATGTGAAAATATTCGTTTATCATTTACAATATATAGATCTAATGGGATCGTACTGGTTGTTCACGGTTAATGTGAATAGACGGTCGAAATTCTCAAAATGATATGCAGATTTATTATCTCACTTTCCAATTCTACTCAAGAACAGTTTTGTTATTCTTCTTAATTTCATAGTTATTTTTTAAGGTGTTCATCGATCAATGACCTAGAACAACATCCACTACATATGTGGATCGTCTTATATTATTTTGGTAGATCGATCGTAGATCCGGTTTTTATTATATCGGATTCGGCCTACTATTTATATTTTTTTTTTTTTAATTTTTCTGTTTTTTTAATGATTTTCTTTAGTCAATCGAATCTGTGAATATTACAAATTTCTGAAAAAAAAAAATTTTCCGAAAAATCGCGACTTTTTTTGAATATTTAACGTATGGACCTTTGTTTTTTTTTTTTATTCCTTAAACATATTTTGATCTTCATTTATCTTTTACCGTCTATAGACCTATTGGAATCGGACTGGTTGTTCACAGATAATGTGAATATACCGTCGGATTTCTGAAAATGAAAACAACAAATATATATCGTCCTACAATTTCATGTTAACCCTAAATTTTTGTGTTTCTTTAATAGTTTTATTATATCGGCCTACAATTCCTGGAGATGTCGATCTTTTGCTGTAGTTCACGATATCACTCAAAGAATGGACAGACAAATAAGGTGACATACAAAATGATGAAAAATGATTCTTTTCTGTATGAAATTTGTTGGTATATTTTTTGTGAAATTTGTGCATGTTTTATTATGAAATTATTATTTTGGGTATGAAATTTGTACATTGTATCTGACAGCCATACATTGTATGTATCTGTTTTACCTATAAAATAACATGAATTCATCTAATTGATAAGCTTACTTATGGGTTCGCTGCAGTTGGACTTCTTTGGGTGCCCATTTCAATATTGGTCCAACATTACTTCATCTACTGTTCCTATGAAGCTTTATCCAATAGCTGCCGCTAATGTAATAGTTTATTGTACAATGTGATTTCCCCATGTTTTTTTCCCTTTTGTTTTGGAAAAGAAATTGTATTCTATTTCATATGTATTTTGGGAATAATGAATGGTGGATGGGGGAAGGGTAAAGTAAATGTAAAATAGGTTTGTGAAATTGAATCTGTATGTACTGGAGATGTTCACCAGATGATGGGGTAAACTGAGGAATCGGAAACTGGATAAAAAATAAGGTAATATCTCTCTTATTCCTATATAGATTGTTTAGATTAAAACATTATTTAATTTCTCTATTTTGTGCAACAGTTTTCAGTTATTGAAGTGGGTGAACAATATCAACAAAAGAGGCGCATTTGGTAGACAGATTCATTGAGAAAAACACCAAGCAGGTAATTTTTATGAATTAAACATTTTTTTAAAATAATTCCATATTTACATTAAGACCATGATTAAACAATTATATTATGTGTAACTAAACTAATGTCTCAATTGAATTTTGCATGTTTTAATGACCGAGGGTGATGCCAAGAAAGTCCAAAAGGATATGACTTCACAACAAATTGACAGGTAAGACAAAGGTAAATCTAAAATGTTTACATGTTTCTTTCAAAATTTCTCAATCCCTAATTGCTTTGTCAATGCAAAAACATTATGGCATATAGAAGATGAGTAGGGTGCTGAACATAAAATACACATATCATATTATAAACTAATAGAAAAAAACAGAAAATAACTCTCAATGCCTAATTGCTTTGTCAATGCAAAAACATTATGGCATATAGAAGATGAGTAGGGTGCTGAACATAAAATACACATATCATATTATAAACTAATAGAAAAAACAGAAAATAACTCTCAAGTTAGAAGGATTACTTGAATTGGAAAATGCATTATCGATCATCATGGTTTGTGTTATTGGCCGACCTCTGTCATCTCTATTAGTAGATCCACGATTCTCTGTGTTAGTGTTCTTCTGTTCATGAATGTTGCTGACTTGATTGCTTGATGTTTGTTTTCTTTTGGCTGCTTTCTGTTTCATTCTGTCGACTGATTCGCCTCTTGTTCTTTGGTGAAAATTGAAATCCAAGTCGTATATTGAACAGTTTTGAAAAAGAAGTAAACAAATAGAGAATGACGATATATAATTCTGCTTAGGAGAAGAATCTATAGAGTTAAATAGATAATAACGATTCTGTTAGATATGGATGAGGTTGAAAGAGTTTGAAATAAAGAAAACACTGATTTACATTGACTTATTAATCTAATATATATACGCACATGCATCTATTTAGAAGTTCAGTTTAAATTTTCAATCCACACGTTATCTTATTAGTTAAGAGAATATTTATAAAATCTTAATAGTTTTTTAATCTATTTCCAAAAGGTAATATAAATATGATTAATATCTATACTTATAAATAAGTTCTTTAGTTATGATAGAAAATACTGATATACATAGACTTATTAAAATTATGATATTTGCACGTCCATCTATTTGGAAATATAATATAAAATATTCAATGCCCACGATATTACATAAGTTAATAGAATTTTTATAAAATCTGTATTTTTTTAAATCTATATCGAAAAGATGATATAAATATGATCAATATCTATACTTATAATTAAATTTTAATAATATTAGAGAATGGTTAGTCCATAGATGTAAGTAATTTCATTTATATATTGTTATGCTACATAGGTTATTGAATTTTGCTTTTTATATTTTTATATTATGCTTGCGATATAAGATGGTGGATGTGAATGAGCTTCGATTTGACATCTATATTATATATAAAAAATAAATAGATAATTTTATTTATCTTTATAATTAAAATTATTATACCATTAATATTAATTTGAAAATATAAAATTATTTAAACTAACTTAACTACAAAGTAGTTATCTGATATAAATTAAAAATAATGTTATAATATAAATAGTAAGTCAAGTAAGTGACGGTGTCATTTTAAATATAAATAATAATATATTTTTCCAAAAAATATTTTAAAAACAAAAACAATTTATATTGTTATTATTATTTCATTTTAAATATAATTTCTTAACAAGTATCCGTGTAGTACACTGTACACGGGTATTATACTAGTGTAAATTATATTATAATATTTGTTTTAATATGCACTTTTTAATAAAAATATATATTTGTGTAACCATTTGGCGGTTTAACCAGTATATGGTATACAATATATATAATTATATATACACACACATTAAGTAAGCAAATGAAATGCATTTTTTTTTTTAGCTTACTGTTGGCCTGGGCTAAGTGGGTAAAGGCAGGCATGATATGTTTGTCGAGGCCATTAAGAGTGATATAGTTTGAGAAATGTTAGAATATTATTTGTGAGTTGTCTCACATTGTTAATACATGAAAAATATATCCACCTTATAAGACTAATGAGCTACTCTTCCTTCCACCAATTAATTTGGGATGAAACCCCACTTGGGCTTTATGGGCTTTTCCCGGTTTTCTTACATGAAAATTAGACCCACCTTATAAGACTAATGGACTACTCCTTCCACCAATTAGTTTTGGGATGGAATCCCACTTGGACTTCATATGAGTTTTTCTCCTTTTTTCACGTGCGTTTTATGGTAGTGTTTCATGGTAGTGAGGGGCGTAGCTACTTGAGAACCAGAGTGGGCCTAGGCCCACACTCAAAAATACAAAGTGAACATAAAATTCTCAAGGGTCCTAGTAACTTAAGTAACATAAGCTTATTTCAAAAACATGGTAAGAAAAGTAGATTTAGGAAGAAGAGAGAAAAAAAAATATATATATATATAATAAAAATAAGTTGAAAATATATTTCTTTTTTCAATAATTCTTGAAAATAATGGAATATAACTCTTATTTTATACTTCACTTCATTTATTGATTGGTAATTTACTAATTTTAATTTTCCCGATATTATATGCTATTCAATTAATTTGTTTGTAATTAATATCTGATAATTAGTCCCTTTGATTGCTTTTCTTTCTATTAGGTCAACAAATATGGTTTGAATATTGTATTTATTGTTGTTTTTAAATCTAAGAGAAATTTGTAATAGATATTTATTAATGTATAGGTGTTAAAATAGTAAGATATGTTTAATTTGAATGTATAATTATTTTTTTCAAAACTTTCATAGAGCGGATGAATAAAACCTTTAAAATGGCCATATCAAGAAAATGTGAAATTATTATTGTCTTGAAAATTTTATGTATTTTCTTTTTATTTTTTACTTAAAATATTATTTTTATTTCTTTTTGTCTTTGATTTTTACTTATAAAAGATAATGTTACGCTACCTTATAAATTTTAGGCCCCTACTCATATAGATTGCTAGATTCGCCCCTGATAGTAGTGGATCCGCACCCGTTTTACCCGTTTCTGTGTCAAGAAAGTTGGGACGTGCCCTTTTTTTTTTTTTTTTGATNTGAGACGTGCCTTTTTAATTTCATTTGTGATGGAATGCTTCTTTCCAAATTTTTTATAAAAATCAACCTTACAGTGGGTTGGAAGCTTGGAAGTATTAACAAAATATATTTGAACGAGCCTTTCATAAAAATCTCTCCACTTGACAAGAAATTTAAGAGAATAAAATTTGTGGCCGTGTAACTTTGGTTTTGTTGTTCCGTGTAAATTAAACTAAATTAAATTTGTGACAAAGTGAAAATATAAACAGAAAGTTGAAAAGTTTAACAAACGCATCATATAAGGAATATTTATTAAATATTTTAATGCCAATTCAGCTGACGAGTTGCGAATTGGAATTACTATTTAGTTCATTGAATCAACTATGAGTCATCAATATATAAAAAAATTTAAAAACAAGAAAAAATGTGGATAAGTTCCAGTATGATGCCCGTGAAAGAAATTTGAATAAATTTTGGTCATCAGATCAGACGATTTAACAATAAAAAAACCAATATTTTTATATTTATTAAGAGTATTTTAAACATTTTCATAGCTAATTGGCCCCCACCATACATTACCTGCTACCCTCTCTCACAGATATTTCCGTGATAATTTTTGTTTGATTTCTCACCGTCATTTGCCTATAACTGGAAATACCGATGAAATCGAAAGCCATAATATCAATAAATTATATTACATGTTTTACCACATCCTTAATTTAGAAATATTATTAACTATTGTTTACTCTCTCATGGGTTCACACTGGTTTTTGTAGTAAATACTAGAAGGCCGACACTGTGCACAGCACAGCCGGCCCAATTTAGGTGAATGTATGAATGCCATTATGAATTTTTAATATTTGGATTTTATACTACACAACATTCATACGAACATGGATTATGTACCCGTGTTCACTAAAATATGTTCAAGTGTTATTAGTTATAATACACATGAGCAAAATAAGGTTGTAGCAGCAGAATATGCATGGTGCATGACTATTTATGTGATCAAGTAAAAAGATGAATGATTTCACCTCTTTCATATATATGTCCATAAAGAGGCCATTCATTGTGAATTTGGTTTCAAGGAGCGACATAATTATGCAACTTTGACCACATAAAATCAATGAGAAGCTTACTTTGATTCCCTCGCTCAAAGAAGAAAAACAGAATTAACCAGAGTGAATTGATTTGAACCTCATCTAAAGAGATTTAGCGTAATGACGATTGAAATGATTGCTAACTAATCAACAAATAAACATCAATATACTGACACCGATTTATATTTATTAATAGCTGAAGGATATGGTTGGCTGGTGAAGCATATGCGCACAGATGAGTTAACACTTCAAAAGTTTATAACCTGCCTTGAATGCATGACTGTTATCACTATCAATTATCAAAAAGAGAGGCTTTCTGGTGAAAAGAATTATATCACCAGGGTAGAGGATATTTGAACATGCAACAGAAGAATTGCACTGTTAGCTAACATTAGAGAGCAAAACCAAGACTACATTGTAACAAGATATCTCATAGCACAATAAGAATACAGTAAATACATTTTTGTAATCTTACCTCTACTTCTGCATGGGCCTAATGACAAATGATTCTCAAAATATTGATTTAGACCTCCTTATTATTAATATGATCTTCAGTAAAACCATTCCACAGTTCATGATGGTTATTAACAAGGGCACATGTCAAAGTGTATTTTCTCGACATTCCAGAGTTCTCAGCTTGTGAAGTACTACAATGACCAAAAATCCCTGCATCCACAACATGATGTCAGTTGGCATGCTAACACCCAATCTTAGATGGAACAAATTTTCAAATGAAAGGCAAACCTGAAGTCGACAAATATATTAGCATAACACTATCTGGTGGGCGCTCCTCGCAAATTGTTGCCATCACCCATCAGTCGTAAAGGCACAATAAGGGAAAATATAGTTTGTTAAAACTTCAATTAAATGCGACTCTGTAAGAAAATCGTCTATTTTCTAAAACGTCGTAATATGCCTTCAAACTTCAGGCCAAGTCATCAAGCCCAAATTCATTCATGGAAACATGTAAACAACCATGTTAAGTTCTGGCTCTCACCGCTAACTAATGTGTTACGGATGGATGATAGAGACTAGCTTTTTTAAGCTTTGGAGGTAAATTTGGGTCTAACATTTCTGCAATCAGATTTCATGCGTATCAATACCGAAGTAGTCGAATGATCAGCCAGTATGTCATTCTTTCTCGACTCGACAGAAAGATTCGATTAGAAAGATCCACAAGGTTCCCATTCCAAACGTTACAGCATCCTAAAAGTGTCTTGAGTTCCGCAAATTTCACCTGAAATAGCATATAGAGCATTGCTGAAAGTAAGTTTTTGCTTCAACAGAATATATTAACTCCCAAAGTCTTAAAAATACGAAAATAGAGCAGAAATCTATATTGTTGGTTATATAGTTTTAGCAACGAAGTTCATTAAAGTTCAGAGTGACATGTCTAATTACAAAAACTAAGATAAAACAAAGGTATAGAATGTCATAAGAATAAAATCCAGCTCCATGTCTCTGATCATATGAGGGAAATCCCAAGATGCATATACATGGGCAAGTTGGTTCAGTATGCAACAAATGAGAAACTTGTAACATTGGGTACAACCAAATTTTCTCTAGTGGAATTAGAATCACCTAAGCTGTACATACTTAAAAATATCTGTACTCATCTACAGCTGTTTGCCTTGCGGATCACGTAAGGCCAGCGAAACATAGTATGGATCTTGTTGGTGTTACCTCCTAGCTAATAAGTTTGCTCTCTTTTTCTTTTTCTTTTTTCTTTTTCTTTTTCTTTTTCTTGTCAAGCTTCAAAACTAACTTAAAAGAAACGGGCACGTATACATAGTGTTCAAGACAAATTTGTAATATAGTTTAATTCATCTCAACACAATTTACTGGAAAGCATGAAGATGAACAGAATCACAACCTAAATGTAATATTCAAGAACGCAATAAAAGAGAATTTCTCCTCGATATAATGTAAAATAGTTGAGTACACCTCCTGCAGTTCAGAGGTCCTAAATGTGGACCAATAAATCAAGAATTTTCTGTTTTTTGAATCACAATTGGGTTCATTTGTCTGAATGGAATTAGCTTAGTTTTTCAAATTTTGATTTCATTAATTAAACAATGTTATTTTATGCAATTGGTGGAAAAATGTAAAAGCACAGTCAAAACATGCAACAGAGATGCTTAACCTCAGATTAAAAAATGTTCAAGAACCGATTTCCCAAAATCTAAAACTCACAGCAACGGATTGCAGGCACAATAGGCTCTATCTTATGCTCATCGAGCAGGCCCTTGTACACCAAATTCTTCTCATCTTCATCCTTTCTCGTGTGCAGCCGGTAGTTATCCAGCGACTCCAGAAACATGTACAAAGTCGAGTAAGGGAATTAGACGTAAGAAACCTAAAATTTAACCTAAATTCGAAAAGTATTAAAACTAAAATAATAAAGGAAGCTTACCTAAGTCGAGTAATCTGCTCATCTTGAGTCCATACACTCCGTGCCATCTAGCTTTGCTCCATCGACCCATAAGTGTTGAAATTGCATCGCCGTTGAGGCTATGGCTCTCAAACCAGGCGTTAACGGAAAAATTAAGTCCCGGATCGGCAGAAACGCAATAAAAGTCGAATAGATTCGCATAGGAAATAAGAATTGTAGATTTAATTTTGGAGGCTCCAAACATCGACGGACAGAAAATCAAACAAAAAAATTGAAGAGATTTGCATAGGAAAAGAAATGGTAGATTCAAATTCAAATGGAAGAAAAAATGGGGAAGAAATTTGTCTGGGAGAATGAACGCGCAGGCCGTATGGTTGGAGAAGTATCAGGCCAAAACAACGTCGTTTTTATTTCGGGCGACGTGGCTTAATATTAAGAGGCGTGACACGTGTCAAAAGCTGAAGGCAACACCTTCTTTTTATAGATAAGAGAAGAGAAATAAGATAAGACTAGTACAACACCCATGTATTACATGGGTGGGGACGGTACCTCGTCCCGGACCGTTCATGGACGGATTCATAAAAGTGGGATCGGTATCCGGACAAGTCAAATCCAGGACCGTCCCGGCCGGCGCCCACCCCTACCATAAATAATCAACATATTATAGATAATTCGAACCTAAATATATTTGGATTAGAAGTAAACTAAATTTACCCAAACCTAATAACGAAGATATATTTTTGTCACATAGGATCCCGAAGCATGCGAGCCTGCCACATATGCTCAACACGTTCTCAATTAATATATAGGGGGATGTCAAATAAAAATTACAACGAATATTGGTTTGGATTACATTATTATAAATTATAGGAAATATGTTTTAGTTTAGATTACATTATTATATTAAGGGTAAGTAATATGATATATTTGCGTTTAATATAGCTGGACTAATATTTAATAGTTTTAGAACTTTTAGAAAATATGTTATGGATTTGATGAGCTAAAGAAAACATAATTATATTTAGCATTTATAATATGAAAGCAATTAATAAATTAATAAAATATATTTTTTAAAGTTATTATTTGATTTTTTAATATATTATTTTTTTTAAAAAAGAAATAACATTTGTACTATAGATACACACGACTAATATTATTTGTTTAAACAAAAAAATATTGAAACCTAAAGAAAGACAAATATTTAAGGCTATGTTTGGTAAAACTAGCTGATAGTTGATAAGCTAGCTTACAGCTTGTAACTTATGACTTATAGCTGAAAAACTAGCTTATATGACAAAATTATTTGATAAAATTAACTGATAAGCTAACTGGAATAAAAAATTCAATTAAACTTATTTGAAAAGCTACCTAAATAAGTTTATCAAATAAGCTCGAGCTTTATAAAAGAGCTCGTCGTACTAAACAATACTTATTTGAATACAGGGAGCTTATAAGCTAACCAAATAAGCTATAAACTAACTTATTTGTTTACCAAACACAGCCTAAATATAGCCTGTATGATCAATAAAGATTCAAGAGTTTTGACATTCTCAAAAAATAAAACCTAGACACAAGGCTGGCCCCACTGGCAGTTTATCTACCCACCCATGCCCGCCGGCTGGCCCCACTGGCCCTTCCCCAAGCCCCCGACTCCTCCCTCCGGAGGTGAACACCTCACGGCCAAACCAAATGCTTCTCCTGCGGCTTGACTAATTTTAAGTTATTATTATTTAACTTGGAAGATAATTATATATGAATCAAGGGCTGCAGCCTTTGATTTTTTTTTTTTTTTTTAGTTTTTTTTTTTTTTTAGTTTAATTAGGTTGTTGCAGTAGTGCTTTTCTTTTATTATTTATGTAGGAATCAATTATGAATCATAAAGCGTTTCTTATATAATGTTTTCAATTTGTAAGTGTTTATTTGGGGCGAGTTTTCTTTTGTTATTTATTAAAAATAGATCATTAATGAATAATAATTGGTTCGTTTTCTTTGATGATTCTGTTTACGTACAGATTTGCTCCTTTTCTACTTAATTTTGTATTCATGTACGTATTAGTAAGTGTAAATTTATACTAATACGATTTATCTAACTAGTACAGAGCCCGTGCGATGAGGTGCACAAATTTAAGGCTATTTATCCAGGCTTATAATTATATACATGAATAAGAAAAATGTACGGGATATATATAGTACGTGACCCGTGCGAAGCACGAGATATATTTATTTGGAGAATATTATATTATAAGATGCAATATTCAATAAAAATTTATAATACGCAAGAAAATTGTACAATGTTCAATAAAAGTTTTATAATATTCAAGTGGAGTCTTAAAGTCTCTTGTACATTAAGACTACTGATAAAATAGTATTTTAATCAATGAGTTTCCTTTCCTTGTAGCCAAATTGTAAATGTGATTTGAGGAGTACAACAAATCGATATATAGCTGACTTGCTTTTTTCATTGTAGTTTTTTTTTTCTTTTTTTTTTTATAATGAATTTAAAGATATTCTAAAATATAGCAAAAATTAATTTTTTTATTACAATTAGGAATTTTACTAAATATAAACTCTCAATCTATGGTGTTAATCAACGTTTAAGTCTAAAAAATTAGGAATTTTTACCTCTTTTAATCAACGTTTAAGTCTAAAAAACAATAGAGTTATTATAAGTTTTTTTTCTACATCTTTTAAAACATTAAATATGAGCATGTTAGGGCTAGCTTGTAAAATAATTAATATATTATCTCACTAAAACATTTATACTAATAAAAATTTAATTTTAGCATATAAATTTATCCCTTGATATAAGAGAAAGTAACAGTTTTACTTATTGTTGTTCACCATATAATATTTAATTATTATTTTATTATATAATAAAAAAGAAATATTGTTAAATAGTGTAGTAGAATTGTTATAAAATTATATGATTTTTTTTTTTATAATATGGATTTAATATTTTTTTATGCTTTGATAAGATAAATAAATCTATACTTAACTTTGACAAATAAAACAAATAAATACTTTAGTAAGTATTTTATGTATATACTAAATAGGAATATATTTGGTATAATCAAATACCAAATATAATCAAATAAGTCAAAGTGTACATTTTTATTTGGTATTTGATTTTTTTATTATTAAAATCTTTTTATTATACTTACCTTTTTAAAATAAAACAAATAAATAAATTAATTAAATAAATAAAATATTATAATACCAAAATAGTAATGACATTTAATGCAGTTGATTTTTCTGGATAGTAAATGTAGTAAGCAGAATCTTCTTTTATATAAGTATAGATGGTATAATACGGAAATAGTAATGCAATAAATACTGTTGACTTTTCTTTATACTAAATCTGCTAAATGGTATACCTTTTAATATAAGTATAGATTACAACAAACAAATACACAAATACAATTATTTTTCTGGATTTCATATAAATGATAAATATATGAAATTAAACAATTTTGCGTACGCACAAACATCAGTAGCTTGATGAAGATAGACTCTAGAGTTCAAATCAAAATTCTCTCCATCTAAAAATTTTACCTCGTCGCAAATTATCATATTGTCCGTCTTCACTTAAAAATTGGACTCTCTCGCGAACCATCATATTGTCTTTATTTCATTGTACAAAAAGACAGACTAGGCACTCGCCTAATCGCTAGGCGACACTCAGGCGCCCCGATTTTTGTCTACATACCCCTTTTTCTAAGTGCTCAGAAAATTAGCCAATCAACACAGTTGCAGAGTTAGTCACGTCAAGACTGATTAGGCAGTGCAACCGTCGCCTAAGCGAACGTATAATCTTTTCTTTTTTAATTTTTTTATCAAAATATAATAAAAACAACTTTTGATTTTTTACATGAAAATAATAAAGTTGAGTGGTACTAATAATAAGGTTTATTATTCTAAACCCTGCATATGGAAAGTTCTAGCATAATAATAAGATTGAGTAGTACTAATTTTAGATAATAAGTTAATTAATTAAATAGTCAGTAATTAAATTAATTAACAAACATTATGGCCCCATTTGTTTTTTAGCGTTTTGCTCCTAAAAGAGCTTTTTCACATTTTTAGCTGTTTGACTTTACATATCAGCTAAAATAAATTGTTTGGCAACAACTTTTAAACATAGCTTTTTTGTTCAATTCGCTAAAATACAAAACGCTGAATTTCTTAGCCCACTGGTTCTCTTGCCCTTCTATTTTTCTTTCCCATTTCCAAAACAAATTCTCTTTCAAAAAATATTAATTCGAGTATGATGTCCTGAATAATTACTTTAATAATATAAATTAGTTTCCTAATTACTTTAATAATATAATAATAATTAATTTAATAATATAATTACTCTAATTACTTTAAATCGCTTTAATAAATATTTAAAATATTAATTAATTTTATTTCCTAAATAATTATAAGTTCAACATAAATTAGAATGATAAAAAGTATGATGTCCTTATAAGTAATTTTATATGTTACCAGCTAATTAAAATAGCTAATTTTTACTAAACACTTTCTTACAAACCGCTAACAAAATCAGCTAGTCAAAACAGCTAATGCAATCCGCTAGTCAAAACAGCTAATGCAATCCGCTAACAGCTAACAGCTGATTACCAAACAAGGGGTAATTCGAGGATAGTGGAACCCTGTAATTCTGATGACGAAAATGAAGTGAAATAACAAATATTTAGTAGAATTATTTATTATTAATGGCCCAAGATATAGGGTGGACTATAACCCAAATATTTTTTGGCCCATTGGGAGTCCTAACCCTAACCTTAAGGTCTTTGTTGTAGCCTATAAATATACTATGTGGAGAACCCATTTTCAAGCATGAGAAATCACCAAAAACACCAACCCTGAATATAGGGCTTGGGACTTGACTATGAGAGTGCAAGAGAGATAGATATTTCGACACATGTCGCGCACACGACGCCCAACCGAGGTGAAGGAATATTACAACAGAAGACGCTGAGATCATGGGCTGATCAACACACATCCCACACTGCACGACCGACAAACAACTCATGTCGACGCACACACATACGCATGATGCGAGGCGAGGCCCACGCGAACAGCAACTGGTGAAGCACAGGACGTACAACAATCGAACATGCAATGACGCACGATGCGCATGAGCAACAAGCGGCGAGCAGTAGCCGACACACGGACGGGACGAGCGAGGTGAATGAGGAGGTAAGAAAGAACGACTCATAACCGTTCATCTGTCCCCATAGGTCGTGTAAGTCTGCACAGATTTGACTTGATTAAACAAGTAAGATTTGAATTCGATTGTTATTTTGTTGCGTGTATGATTCTTATCTTAAGTTCTCAATTGATTCGAAGCAAGATCGGCGAGTGTTATTCACTGAACCCAATAAATATGGG
>BKCP01006128.1:222160-268408 GCA_008636005.1 Striga asiatica
TTATTTTTTTTAGAAACAACGAACAACATTAAAATCTCGGTCTCTATATTTATAAAATCTCAATTCAAAATATAACAAAAGTTTTAGAATCTCGGTCTTTATATTTGTGCCCTTAAAAAAAATATTGAACGCTAAAAATATTCTTTAAATTGCATAATCAATCAATCAATCAATCTTAATTTTTTGAAAATTATTATGTCTACTTTTTTATTAATATGCATAAATAAAATAAATTAATTCATCTTTAGATACATAATTTATAGTCTTAATATACTATCATTTAATGTAGACATTTATTATATGAATCATAAAATATTTTCATTTCATAAAATTAAATATATTTAAAGAAAATAAGAAAATTTCTTCGGATCAATTGGGTGATTAAATTAGGGTACTGCCCAGGTTGATTGAATTATTTTTAGGTGATATTTAAAATAATAAAAAAACTTGACACAACTTGGTTGGTCCCAGGTGAATAAGTTATGTACCAGTTCGACCACACCAAATCGATTCTTGAACCTAAATATAAATTTTATATTGAAAATATTTTATTACGTGAAGGTGATGTAGTCCAAACTTCAAATAATCGTATTAACAATACTTTTATGACAACATGTTTAATGATTTATGAATATTTGTATATCATTTTATCAAATATTTATGCGAATTAAATAATATTTTATTATAATATTTATTAATGTACAGTAAATATAAGGTTTTCAGAACTGGACCGTCATTGAAACGATCAAGCTATTTTATTAAATCATTTGTGGTTTGTTCAGATTTTAATTTATAAGCATTTTAATATATATATATATATATATTACTTTTTGTAATAAATTTAAATAAAATGTGTTTCTTAGATATCTAAACAATTTATAAATTCAAATGCTTAAAATAATTAATAAATAATTTATTATTCTTTATTTATTTAATATAATTTGTAAATATAACAAAATTTATTTAGAAAATTGTATTGATCCAACCAGTCCAACCGACTGGTGTTGACGGATTTGAGAGCAAATATTTTATTCAAACAAACTAGACTGGTTATAAACCGGTTGTCAGTCCATCCGGTCGGACTGTGTCCAACCCGATTTAATTTAAAAATAATGGATAAATCATGATTAATGTTACTCATATATTTAATTTATAATACAATCGTAATATTGTTTTCCCGTGCATCGCACGGGTCATGCACTAGTTTTGAAAAGATAAAGAGTGAATATGAAAAGATGTAGTATATTTATTAGCTAGATGAGAGTAAATGGAAAAATATGTACAAAAGATCCAAAACCTTATTTATTTAGTTAATTGTTGATAAAGTCAAAATGACATTTAATAAAAAAAGGAGATAGTATATGTTAAGAGGGGGCGGATCAAATGCGGCCAGCTCTTAGCAACTACAGACAACTAATCAAACAACTACAGAGAACTAACCAAGCAACTACAGAGAACTAACTTAGCTACTACTAACCTAGCAACTACAGAGAACTAACCTAGCAACTACTAACTTAGCAATTATAGAGAACTAACTTAGCAACTACAGAGAACTAACCTAGCAACTACAGAGAACTAATTTAGCAACTACTAACTTAGCAATTATAGAGAACTAACTTAGCAACTACAAAAAACTAACCTAGCAACTACAAAGAACTAACTTAACAACTACAGAGAACTAACCTAGCAACTACAGAGAATTAACCTAGCAATAAGGATGGCAAAAAGACCTGGACCAGGCCCGACCTGGCCCGACCCGGAGCGTTTGGGGCATGAAAAATCTGCCCCGTTTCTCAAATGGGTCGGGCCAGGTCGGACCCGTAAGATAAACGGGTCAGGTCTGGGTCCTATATTGCGCCCCGCCCCGCCCCGCCCTGGCCTGCCCCGCCCCGCCCCGCAAGTTATTACTTTTTATATATATAAATTATATACGATATATAAAGTAAATTAGGTTTAGCTTTGGACTTTTCTCTTTCTGTTCTCGACTCTTCACGCCTCTTCCTCTTTCGACTGCGCGCCTCTCTTCTCAGTTCTCAGTCTCACCCTTTGTCTCTCTCTGTTCTCTTCTCTCCGGCCGTCCGGCGTCTCTGCTCTCCCGACACACTCTCTTCTCCACGAGGCCGCGTTTGACACCTCGTTTCGCGGCACTCGCCTCATCTCCGAAGTCCAACACAAAAGCTTCGGCTGCTCCACGTCTCGCCTCTACGACTCGATGCCCCACTAATGCTAATAATTAATAAGTGTTGGGTACTGCAAGGTTTGAATAATTGAATTGTTGATTGTATTTGGATTAGTAATTATATTTGAGTTGTTGTTATATTTATGTTAAGAAAAAATGGGATGCAAAAATAAAATCGATTTGTTGTTAGAAGGTATGCAATCGAATACCGCAAATAAATTTGGGGGCTGCTTTTTATTTATTTTTTATTTATTTTTACTCAAGTTGCTGTAAGATGTTAAGAAAAACTGGGACGGGGTACAGGTCGGGGTTGGCCGACCCGTCCCGAATCGGGTCAGGGCATGGGCCCGACCTGTTGGACCCGTCACGGGTCGCGGGGCAGGTCGGGTCCACAGGGCAGGAACGCGGACCAGGTCCGGGTCTGCTGGTACCCGGCCCGACCTGGCCCATTGCCATCCCTACCTAGCAACTACTAACCTAGCAACTACAGAGAACTAACCTAACAACTACAGACAACTAACCTAGCAACCACAAAAAACTAACCTAGCAACCACAAAGAACTAACCTAGCAACTACATAGAACTAACCTATTAACTACAGAGAACTAACCTAATTGGAATGTTAGTTGTCAAATGTCAACGCCGGAAGTCAACGGTCAACGCCGGAATCAACGGGTCAAAATAATATTTAAATAATTAAAATAATAAAAAAGAAAGAGTAAATCTTGGCCACACACGATGTACCAAATCTTGTGGCTAAAAATGAGTCTCACGTCCTTACTTTACATAAGTGGATGCATTGGAACCAATCCCTATGTTAATAAAACCTCTAAAAATAGCTAGATTGACCTTGGTCAATGTCCAATTAAAACGCTTTAAATTGTGGATATACCTACAAGGTAAAGTTGGACTCTTTATTTAAGTGACCGAGTCAGATGAATGAAGGAATGAATTGGATAAATGACTTATTTTATGTTATTTGTGTTATTAACCTTTTTTTTTTTTTTTCATAAAAACAACATAAGCCATTTTTCAATTTCATCCTCTTCATCTCTCTTCCCGTGATTCAAGTTTTTTCTCCTCCAAAAGAAGAAAACAAAATCTCTGATCATTACACATGAACTTTTTATTTTATATTGCAAAACGAATGTGTTGATCGTTGAAGAACAACAAAATTATTATCTCCGTTATTTGAGAGAAGGTGAAAAGTCTGAAAAATTAATTGTTAGTAGGATTTTTTGTTATTTATCTTGATAAACATTTTGATTTCATATCTTTTATGATTGGTAAGCATTTGGATTTCATATTTTTTATGATATTTGTGTCATTCACCTTATTTTTTTTCTTCATTTTATCAATTGATAGTTGCATCTGATTTTACGTAACGAATGTACAGTCGTTATGACATTTCATAACGAATGTAGATACGTTATGAACATTTTGAACCACGAAGGTAGATTCGTTATCTGATGATTAGTTCAAAATGTTAACAATTGTGATTTAAAAAATCACATATCCCCAACATTTTAGAAATAAACATAATAAATATACCTGTTTCGTTTTAGAAATATACATAATAAAGAAATCAACCAAACACTAATAAGTTTGTAAGATTACTCGAGCGACAATATCTTCCTTTCGTCACATAACAATTACCGTTTTTAGAAAAATTATCGGTTTTCATATTATAGCTTTGAAATCCTTATAACGGAACTTATTTTAGACAATAACAATACTTATTCCATTTTAGAAATAGGCATAATAAACAAATCGATTGAACACTACTAAGTATGTAAGATTAGCCGAGCGATAATATTTTCCTTTCGTCACATAATAATTACCGTTTTAGAAAAATGACCGGTTTTCATATTATAGCTTTGAAATACTTATAACATTTTAGACAATAACAATACTTATTCCATTTTAGAAATAGGCATAATAAACAAATCGATTGAACACTACTAAGTATGTAAGATTAGCCGAGCGATAATATTTTCCTTTCGTCACATAATAATTACCGTTTTAGAAAAATGACCGGTTTTCATATTATAGCTTTGAAATACTTATAACCGAACTTATTTTACACAATAACGATATTTGTTTCATTTTAAAAATAGACATAATGAAAAAATCGGTCTAACAAGTATATTATCATTCTAATGTATTATATAATGAAATTAGTATCTTTATAGTGGCATTTCATCTAAAGGGCTGAAAATATAACTATAACGAGTGTACTATCGTTCTAATGTATTATATAAAGGAGGCATAATCGTTAAAGTAATATTTCATAAACAGGGCTAAAAATACAACAATAACAACTGTATTATCATTTTTATGTATTATATAATGAAGGTGGTGTCCTCATAGTAGTATTTTATATAAAGGACCGAAATTATAACCATAATGAGTGTATTATCGTTCTAATGTATTATCGAATCATTATAGTAGTATTTCATCAACAAGGATAAAAATATAACTATAACGAGAGTACCTTCGTTATATAGTATTATATAACGAATGTACCCTCGTTATGACTGTCGCGTGAGGCTCGTGCCTGCGAGGGTCCCTCGCGAGCTTACGGAGACCAGTTTTCCAGTGGCCGCGCCTGCAACAGTAATGACGAGAGTAACTTTGTTATACATTACATTAGAACGAAGGTACTTTCGTTATAGTTATATTTTTAGCCCTGTTGATGCAATGCTATTATAATGATATCTTCGTTATTAATGTTTACATAACGAAGGTGGAATTGTTATAGTACCCTCGACTGTAGTTGACTATAGAGAGAGGCGTACAAATGTCATTTTTAGCCCGAAATATCATTAATAAAACACATATTTACAGACAACTAACTAGTCTACTGGAACTGAATATAGGCAACCACTGTAGCTTAGAAACTACTATAAAAAGCCACACCCACAAGACTAAAAAACTAGAAAACTAGAAATGAAACTCCCACCATGGGAGAATACTACAACCTAGAAAGAGAAAAAGGAAGAATAAAACACCTAACACTAATACAAACACTAAGGAGATTGTATTCAATTGAGATTTTTAAGGACTTTTTAAAACTTTTTAAATTTGGTGACTTTTGTAGACTTTTTAAAACTTTCATGACTTTGGTGTACTTGTTGAGATTTTCAGAGAATTCTCATTAGTGACTTTTTAAGACTTTCATAATGAACTTTTTAAAACTTATTGAGACTTTTGTATACTTGTAGTTATAATATTATGTTTGGAAATGAAACATTAATAAACGTACATAATAACTAATATCAAGAAAAAATAAATGAAATAAATATATTTTATATATTAATCCTCTAAAAATTTATGAATCAACTCATTGTTATACGAAATGAGTTACTCACTAACAAATTGTTTAGGATTTGTAGATTTATTAAACGAGCAAATCAATCCGAGCTTCAACGACTCAAAAGATACAAACATTGTCGAAAAACAGTAATTGTATTTTATAAAGTAATAAATAATTTTCAAAATAATTCAATATCAACAAATAAACTATTAGAAAATAAAATAATTTTATTAATATTAAAAAATAAACATTAACAAATAAAAAGATAGAACAAATAAATTATTTGCAAGTGCAAACTATGGAAGCATTTAACCTTTAGAAAATCAAATTCACAAGATAACAAAACGAAAGAATAAAGGTATAAATACATAAAATAACCATAATAAAAAATATATAAAATAAAGATCACGTTAAATATAAGTAATGAAAATAAAAATTATACAAGGTATAAAGTGATATGAGATATAAAGTCGTGTTAGAAAGAAAAAAAGAAAGGGAGCGTGAAGAGAATCACATAAGTCCAGTAAAATCTCACCAATATTGATGAGATTTCTGTTGGGACTCTCTCTTTGTAATTTTGAGAGAAAAGTCTCTAAAAGTCTCACAATTTAAAAAGTCTCACAAAGTCTTCATATTTTGAATACAGGGTGACTTATAGAGACTCTCAAAAAGTTTTAATTGAATACCCTGAGACTTTTAATGACTTTTTAAAAGTCTTTAAAAGTCTCAATTGAATACATGTAAACTTTTCAGAAGTTTCTAATGGCATGATTGGTATGATGGAATGAAATTTCGTAGGAATGGAATGAATTGAAGAATGGAATGATTATGGGAATGGAATGAAACATGTTTTGTCATTCATGCGTTTGGTATGTAGAAGGAATAGAACTAGAATGGAATGACATTATCATTTTTTATTATAAAAATAAATAAAAGTTTTTTGTAAAAAATAGTATACTTTTAATAAATTATATATAAATGTTTTTTAATAATATATAAAAATAAAATAATATATTTTGAATAATATATAAAAATAGAATAATATATTGTTTAATAATATAAAAATAATATATTTTTAATAATATATAAAAATAAATAATATATTTTTAAATTTTATATAAAAAATAAAATATTCTTAAAAGTAATATATTTTTGATATAAAATAATATATTTTTAATAATATTTAAAAATAAAAGTAATATATATTTAATAATATATATTTTATTTTTTAATTAAACAGTAAATAAAAGTAAGTTTTTAATTTTTTATGTGAATTTTATTTTTTAAAGTAATATATTTTTAATAATATATATTTTTAATATTTTTCAATAATATATTTTTAATAATATATTTTTAAAAGTAATATATTTTTAATATATAAAAAATAATATATTTTTAATAATATATAAAAATAAAATAATATATTTTTAAATTATATATAAAAAATAATATATTCTTAAAAGTAATATATTTTTAATATATAAAAAATAATATATTTTTAATAATATATAAAAATAAAATAATATATTTTTAAATTATATATAAATACTTTTTTTAGTTTTATTTTTATATAAGTATTTAATATATCTAATTAAAAAATAAATAAAAGTAAGTTTTCAATTTTTTTATTTGAATTTTTGTTTAAAATGATTTTATTTAATATATTTTAATCATGATTTATAATATATAATATTTATAATATATATTATATATTTATTTTTTATTATTATTTGTTAATTTTATTTTTTGAAAAATTGATTCCTACACATATGGGAATGAGAAAACCCTCCATTTACTATGGAATGACTAATCCAATGGAGATGGGTTTTGCCATTCCCATTGGAATGGTCATTCCTTTGCAAAAAATATACCAATCATGGAATAAGGAATGAGTAAATGAATGATCATTCCATTCCTATGTCATTGCATCATATCAATCATGCCATAAAAGTTCTATTTAAATACACCATGATTCTGAAAATCTTAAAAAGTCTCTAAAAGTTGAAATTGAATACACCCGTAAGTCACGACCAAAGTAACAGATCCAGAAACTGCAGTTCTACGCAGATCTGAAACAAACGAATTTTACCCTCGCCAAGGTGGACGACCCCCAAACCGGCAACCGTAGGTCCTCAACACCCTCCACCCCCAATACCACCGACGACCCTGGCCAGAACACAAAACTTAAACTACGACCCAACCCCTCCGGCCATCCCCTCAGCCCAACGCTAGGGAAGAAAAGGACACGGGGGGAAAAGAGATCTCCGACCTTCGCCCCGACCACTGCAAAAAAAGGTAATCGAAGTCGCAGCTCTCACCCAGAGAAACGCCGTAAACCCACCACCGCAAAGACGTCGGGGAGTCGTCGGACCCCCGCCTTACCACGGTGACCAGACTGAGTGCAGAACCTACTCGGGGGACGACACGCCACCTCCACCAGCGAAAAAGAAGCAGTCTCGGGCGATGATTCTCTGAGAGCAGAGCCGCAAGCCCGTTGATGGCTATTGGGCCGAAATACTAATAAAAAGTTGGTATAAAAACGCTTTTTATTTTAAAATTAAAGGGCTGACAGACGGTGAAAATGGTACAATATTAGGTGCGAACACCTTTACAATCGCACTTCGCACACGAAGGCTAAGCATAGAGGAAAAAGAAGAGCAAAAAAAATGGCTAAAACTACTGTGTCTTCCAAACAGCTCGGGTAACTCTATACCTAATTTCCTATATCATTTATCAGCTTTCGATTTCATGACTGCATTATTTTTACGGCTCCATTTTTACTACAGATCTCACCTGCAAATCCCGAGTTTTGATGTTGGGGGCAAAAGCTGCTAGAACCCTAGAACCGTTTTCAATTGGGGTTTCTCAATTTCTCCAAGTCCAGAAGCTGCAGGTCGTTTAATAAATTACATTTGTGTGCACTTAAATACGGTTGTGACAGTGATTGTAACATCCGTCCTATGTTTCGCATCTAATTATCTAATTTTGGACTTCAGCCGGTTCCGTGTTGAGCTTTCGATTAAGTTCCAGTCATCAGGCATCATTTGGATAGTATCATCATATTCTACCATGGATATAAGCAGTAACGAGGAGGAAGAGATATTTTCGCATACGAAAAGGGTAAAAAAATCCCATGAAGAAAACCACGATTTTTTTAGTGACTTGCCAGACTCGATTCTGGTTCACATTCTTTCCTTTCTACCGCTACGTGATGCCATCAGAACTGTTGTTCTTCCAAGATTCGGTAAACTTTGGCTTAGCTTGCCGGTTCTTGATTTGGACCACTGCACGTACCATGAGTATGATGAAGATGCGGATGAGGAAATTTGTGACTATGAAAACTTCATGCATGTAGTTCATAAGGTTTGGAATCATCAGGATGAGAATACGCTGGATAAATTGCACCTCAGGTTTGCCCTTCTGCTGTCTTATTCACATTACACTGAGTGTGATCTTAATAATCCCAACGTTAGTGATTATGAAAGACGGAAGGTGGAAAAAGAGAGGGCCGCCTTATATCAAGTGGGGAAATTAATCAGTTATGCCGTGAGCAGAAAAGTCAAGGTTTTGGATATCGATCTTAAGGGCTGTGAGTTTATTGAACAATATTATGAGTTACCGGATGTTTTAAGTACTGGATACTTGACAAATTTGCAGTTGGCCGCTTGTGACATTAGATCTTGCGAGCAAATAAATCTGTCGGCACTGAGAGTCTTGTTTCTACATAGGGTTTTATTGAGTGATGAAGCCATAGAAAGAATCTTGAATGGTTGCCCGTTTCTTGAGGATCTGTCTGTGGTTGATTGTCATGGCTTTCGCCAGTTGAATTCCAAGAACCCAAACTTGAAAAAGCTGATGCTTTGTGTGGCCGTGAATAGCTGGATTGTGTTCGTCGAGTGTCCTCACGTAGTGTCAATAGAAATATCTGGATGGATCGATGGTGTGTTTTTGCATCATGTCTCATCTTTGGTCGAAGCTTCCGTCCACTATAGCTACTTGTTTAAATGCAAGGACAAGGATTATTCTCTAGTGCGGGTCCTACTGTACATGGTTAGATGGTGCAGGACTTTCAGCATATGCACTTGGAGTATTTTGGTATCCTTTGTGCCTTTACGTGTTTCGAGTTATTTGAACATCTGACTTCTTTGTTGCATGAGAGATGAAATCAAAGGCTTTTGGATTTATTTATTTATTCTTTGTGAAGAACGAATTGTTGAAAGAGTACTTTCAAGATGTTAAATTTGGAGTGTTAATCTGATTATGAGTATGACAGTGAATTCTGATGCATAAACAACTAAAAACAGTTCATATGCTGATTTCTTTAAATGGGGAAACTATTTCTATGTGGTGGCAGCAAGAACACAAAAGGTGATAAGTTAATGAAAAGAGAATAAGAAACTTTTGTGACAATTCATGTTGGCCATGTATCCTAACTAATGCAGATCTTGTAAATTTCATAGAGATAACATATGCTACATGCTGGGACTGCATGAAAATAATTGGCTTTTATACGCTTATGAGCAGATGATGTCAATATGCAAGTTGAAGAATTTCTTTTGCCCACAGTTCCAGTGGAAGCATATCAAAGTTGAACTTGATCTCTCAAAATGGCACCTTCCTGGGCTTTTTCTCCTCCTGAGACGTTCTACTTCTCTCGTGGAACTTACCATGCATACTACCTCTTGTCTATATGACTCATACTTTCAGGTACAAATTTCTCATATTTTGAATAACTAGTAAAGTGCATGTGCGATGCACGTGGTGGTGAATGTTTTTTGATAATTAAGTTTAGTAAAACAAATTAATTAAATTATTAAAAATATCGTTGAAAGAATGAAATAAAACGTAGAACAAACGAGCTCATAATGTAATTGTTTTTTGCCGATTAAGTTTTGTAAAATAAATAAATTAATTTATTAAATATATTGTTACAAGAATGAAACAAAATGTAGAACAAATATTTTTTTTAAAATAACTCAACGATGTCCTAATATAAATAGAATTAAATAACATATTACAACCCCAACAAAAACACTAATTAACTAAATAATGACTAATATGTATTATACATGCATTAGTTCTTTTATTTGTTTATGGTAGATGATTCAATAGCAACCTTTTTCATTTTGGTTTTGACGCCCCATAAGAAGCATTGCTGATTCAAGAGTATTGCAAAATTCATCTTAGGCAAAACTTCTATTTTATTCAAACACTTAAGAATATTCTAGCCCCAAACATATAGTGAAACTTCATGGTTGTATTATCTTTATATTTCTACTAACCATGCATGAATATCTCTGCAATATAACTAATCGTGTCATTAAAATTGTTGATTATTTTTTATCATTATATAAACTACTACTAGTACGAATCCCGTGCGATGCACGAGTAAGAGATATTAATTAATATTTATAAATAAAAATTCTCATTAAATAATATTTATAAGTTAGAAACATGGAATCAATATGTAATACAATCTACCTATATAATTTACTGAAAATGTTATATAAAAGTTAAATTGTGCAAAATTACATAAAAATGTCTATTTAAAATTAGTACAAATCATGTGCGTTGCACATTACTGATAATAAATTACATTATATTCATTTCAAGATGTGTGCCATTTCAAAATTTTTATTCAGAAACTCGATTTGACTATAACGTGATTCCATTAAATAATTATTTTGGTAAAATTTTATCATATATTTAAAAACCTATCTTAATAATAAGTATAAATATAAAACTTATATTGTTTAATTAATTAAAATAATTTTCTTTTTGTATAAAATATCTAAATCAAAAAATTTAAGTAGTTGAGTAAAAATAATAAGTCATAAGATTTTTAATGCCAAAAAAATTGACACTCTTTACCATGTGCATTTCACACACATTATTTGAAATGTCGTTACAAAAAATGAATTAAATCGAGACCCACTCATTNATTTGCTCACTTTATACCATATATTGATTAATTTATTTCCCATAGAATTATAGAAACAACCATCAATACCAAAAATAATTCATCCACTATATACCATATGTAATTAACTCACATGATTTGAGTAATTAAGGTATCTTAAAATATGGCTTAATTACTTTCTTAAATAATGAGCTGTAATTTCCATAAATGATCATTTGAAACATAGCATAAATTGTTAAATTAATATTCCAAAATAGTAAATAATTTTTTTTTAGGGAAATAGTTACTATTTAAAATATAATCAAACCTTTTTATATATACTAGTACGAATCCCGTGCGATGCACGGGTAAGAGATATTCATTAATATTTATAAATTAAAAATACTTAGTAAATAATATTTACAAATTAAAAATGTAGAATACAATTATATGTATTAATTTATTGAAAATGTTATATAAAATTTAAATTGTACAAATTTACATAAAATATGTCTATTTACACAACCCGTACGGTGCACTTAACTACTAATAAATTAAATTATATGCATTTCAAAATAAGTGTCATTTTAAAATTGTTATTCTGAAATTCGATTTGACTACAATGTGATTCCATAAATTAATATTATGCTAAAATTTTACCATATATTTAAAAATCTATGTGAATAATAGTTGTAATTATAAAACTTATATTGTTTAATTAATTAAATAATTTTATTTTTGCATAAACTATTCAAATTTTAAAAAATTAAGTGGTTGAATAATTTATTAAGCTATAACTAATTGACTATTTCATTTACGTCTAAGTTAATATTAACCTGCAAGTTATGAATAATTATTTATTTGATTTTTCAACTTGAAACCCAAATTTTGTCTACACAATAAATTATATATATATATATATATAATATATATATTATATCGTAATTGTCTAGATTTGTTGTCGTTTACCTTATCGTTCAAATCTATCAACTAAATCTTTAGAATTAAATTATAATTTTTAAATTTTGTTAACTAATATTTCATCAAGGATCATTTTGATTTTCAAAAGGAATACATTCTATTTTAAAAGGACATACTAAGCAGATTAGCATTTCAAATATTAACGAACAAAAATCCCACAATTTACGGGGATTTAATTAATCAGAATTAATTGTTAAAAAAATCATTAATTGACTCGAATTCTTAAATTAGATAGAAAACATTCTACTCGCTGATCTGATTGCAAATTAGTTCCAAAATTGTAGGATGGTATTTTTGAATTAGATAGAAAATAGTCTACAAATTGATCCCAAATGAATTTCAAAATTGTAGTTTTAGTCTAAATATGCATACAAATTGAATGGTGTACAATTTTGATAAATAGTGGGTTCGTTTCAAGTAAAAGGCAATCACAATTTTTTATTATACCTAATTTATATTTTACTTTTTTAAGTAAAGTATTTAAAGGGTAAATTATTTTATGTTTGGAAACACTTCCAAATACATTGTGATGATTTTTCATACCAAAAATTAAATATCCCAACAAAATTTCATACCAAAAATATTTTCCCACACTATACCATAAATTACTCTATTAATTTCCTAATATAGTAAACAATATTTTTCTGGCGGGAACAATTACTATTTTAAAAATAATCAAATCATTTTATATATATATAGATATTATTCTCTCTATATATAGACAAATTGATACCTACCCCATGGACGTATCGCCTACGGAGGGGAATGAGTTTCATCTCTAAATAAAAGTTGACTTTTCAAAATCTCTATTACATGTACTTTTCCCAAGGTTATTTTTTGAAATCATCACACATAACCTAAGTACATACTCTAAAATAATTGCACATATGTTCAAACACAATACACCAATGAAATTATAAATATTCCTATAAGAAGTGTCAACTTCATTCAAACATTCAAAAATGTTTTAATCAGGCTCCAACGTTTCATTTTCAATGTCATTTATTTGGAAGATATACGAACTATATAATCTGTTGTTTGCAAATCATTGACCATCTAGTTGTTGCAATGATTTTAGAATTATTTATCTTAATATCTTTCACATTCGTTTAAGTTTGTAATATTTATGTGTCCAATAACTTTTTTAATATTTTTATCGTCCAACTTTATGCATCATACATAATCTCAGAAAACTCAAGATAAAGATCATTTCTTGATTCTTCACCAATGACAAAACCAAACAAAACAAAACAATGAGTCAACATTGAGAAGCATATTATTTGTTAAAATATTTGAGATGAGAAGAATTAGAATTCTATTTTATGACTCTTAGTCATCTTTGAACTTTATTATTACGAAATCATTATTAAAATCTACATTATGTATTATAAAGTTTTAAATTTTTAATTATTTAAAATTAAAAATTGACAATATAGGATCATTGTTTATGAGATCTAATTTTTTACAGAGTCCATATATTTAAACCCTAGCAACAAAAAAAGTATTATTTTTAAAAGACTTTGTTTCTAAATATTGGTATTCATACTTGTTTAAGAAAATTCAAACGTTTTCTTTTTTCAATTGCATTACTATTATTTTATTAGTTTTTTATTCTATTGATAAATAATACTTTATTTATTGAAAGAATTATAGCACATTTACATGTATTGCATCATTTTTTGTACGTATTTCATATAATGACGTTATCAAAATATCTAATTTATTAGGCAACAACTAATATAATCGCATAAGATAAAATAAAATTTAATATTACTTATTTATTTATTTATAATAATAATATATTTGATAAAAATATACTTTTATACTGATTATTAGATTAAAAGGTTTAGAATTTTTTTTCAATGTTTGAGAAAATATTAAGCAACTAACTCATTTTCATACTCATTGAATTTATGTGTTAGTTGAATAATAATTTAACATACAACTCTTTTATTTCTCCTTTTAATTCACATAGTTAACATTTGTGATAGTTGTATGTTCACATCCATTTTTTGTTTTTTCTTAGTATGAATTTTCGGATCTATGTAAGAAAAATATGCCACATGTTTATTTTATGTTATTTAATACTTAATAAAATTTATTTAACATGGATGTATATTTTATTTTATAAGAGACTTTTAGGTCTATTTATTATTTTAAATTAGTGTTGATAATTGATATACATCATTTGAGAGAAATGATGTGATATATTACATATAAAAGTGTAACAAATGAAAAAATATTAAGTATTTTAAAATTGAAAAATTAATGGCAGAAAGTAATTAAATTTTTAATTAAAAGAATTTAAAATTAACATAGTTATGTTAATTTTAATGTAAAAAAAATATTTTTTATGAACTTACAAGTTCAAGTTAAAATAAATGTGCATATTAAGTATGTTTGGTATTGCTCATTACTTGGCTCCAATTGATATTGGACATTAATTAATTTTATCACTTTTTTTTTACTTTTAGATTTAAGGCAAGCTATAAGTTTTCTCATCATTCTTACCACTTGTTTAGCTATTATAATACTAGTAAAATAATTATGGACTTTTTGACCTACATGTATCTTATTTGTTTTGAAATAGTTTACTAATTACCATAAATTAAATGATAATTAGATTGAATGTGTTATATTTTCTATAATTATCAACAATTATCATAATAATTAGTTGCACACAATATTATATATAATGCAAATTTTTCTTATTGATTTGGAGCCCTACCTTTACTACAAGAAAATGAGAAAATTCCAACGAAAATTTCAAAAAAAATATATATATATATATATTACAAAGAAATTCATCGAAAATCCTAACGAATATTTCAATGTTATTACTCCCATTTGAATTTTTCAATATAATTCTAGCAAAAATATTTTATTGAAATCATGAGCAGATCTATGTTTATTTTATAGATCCGGCACAACCTTCCATCCCAAAGCATATAGCGTAAAGAATCTAATAAAAATTTGTTGGAACATTTTTTTATAATTTTTATCCCCTACTTTAAAAATGAAATTGAAAGTAAGAAAGATATATAATGAATTAATTTACAACTCAACCAATTATAATTTAATTCAACTCATAACTTTATTAATGTTATAACATAAACGAGGCATCACAACTAAAGAAAATTTAATAAATCTCAAAATTTCAAATCTCTCTTTTGCAACATATTTTTTTCTATATCTTCAAAATATATTTTTTGTCATTTTTAACTAATGCAAGGGGAATTCTAGTTGTATATTCATAATTTATAAATTCATCAATTATATTGCCGAGTCAGCTATACTACAACATAGATTTTTTATTTATAATTTTTTTTTAAAAACTAAATATTATTTTCAATGATTTTCTTATGTTGAATTGAGAAAACTCGTCATTTTTTTTATTAAATATTTTTTAACTTATTGTGACTATACTGATGTGTTAGAATGTAGTACAAGTGAGAAACATGACAAATTATGTAAAGTATAATTTATAAAGTGTAATGACATTATGTTATTTTGATGGTATACTTTTTCTATTAACTATATAGTAATAATTTATTTCACAAAATTTTCAATGTAATTTAATTTGATCTCTGTTGGAATAGTTAATGATAGCTATACCAATGAAATATCTATTATATATAACCTAAAACTTACATACTGAATTAATATCCTAAAATTTACATATAGAATTAATAAGTACAAAAATTAACAAGCATTTAACAACCCTGCTCGTTTACATCGATAAATATAAGTTTTAAAAGGTTTATGTTTACTTTTATTAATAACATATTTATTTATTTTAATATTTATTAGTACGTGTTACAACTTAGTAATTTTTAATATCATTGGTCAGATTTAATATTTTTTATTTGTTTATTGTTCTTTCATATGTTTTTAACTTTTGTATTTTCTTAAAAAATCATCATATTATATATAGAATTTTTTTGGTCATATGTGTTAATATTAATTAGTCATAATTTATAAATTAATCAATAATATTGTCGAGTCATCTATACTAAACATAAATTTTTTGTTCATTAGATTTTAAAACATATATTATTTTCAATGATTTGCTTATTTTTAATTGAGAAAAATTATTATTTTTTAAAATACTTTTAACTTATTGTAACTGTATAGATTTGCTAAACATGTATTATAGATGAGAAAGATGATAAATTATGAAAAGTATAATTTATATATTGTAATGACATTATGTTATTTTGATGGTATATTTTTTCTATTAGTTAAATAGTCCCCAATATGAAATTGTCTGTATATACCACTACAATTAGCTTTCCAATGCAACTTTCATTGAATTTTTTACAA
The DNA here is from genome assembly GCA_008636005.1 of Striga asiatica. Taxonomy (NCBI): domain Eukaryota; kingdom Viridiplantae; phylum Streptophyta; class Magnoliopsida; order Lamiales; family Orobanchaceae; genus Striga; species Striga asiatica. The sequence goes on from BKCP01006128.1 coordinate 238,858, forward strand.
TTCCAATAAAAAAATTTCCAACGGTAGAAATATGTTCCGAAAGAAAAATCAAATGAATTCACACAAGAAAATAAATAATGGTAATTTGAATAATTAAACCCACTAAAATTTCATTATAATTTAATTTGAACTATGTTGGAATAGCCAGTGATATATGCCAATGAAAGCTATGCAAATGAAATATCCTTTAAATTTTTTAGTGGAATACCTTATCGTTCGATTTTTCATTGCAATATAGCATTTTATTTTTTGCATTTCTTTTTAAACATTAAATTTTTATGTTGTAGTTTTTCTATTAGTTAATTGCGTTTACGATTTCTTTTATTAAAAATATATTAAACTCATGAACTTTTTAGTTCGTATAACTTTTTAGAAATCACTCGTTATTTTAACACAAGATTACCTATTAATTTCTCAATTGAATTACAACCTTTTACGTATTAATATTAAATAATAAAAATAATTATTATTTTATATTGTAATATGATATTTATATATTATATTAAAAAACTAATAGAAAATAAAAAGTTATTTAGAATTAAAATTATCATTTTTTTAAATATTAAAATTTTCAACCTACATGGATAAATGTACAAATAATTATTATCTATCACCTAAAAGTTACACATAGCACTAATAAGCACAAAAAATTACAAAGAAATAAACAATTCGATTCATTTACATCGATAAGTATAAGTTTTAAAAGTTTTATGTTTATTTTTATTAATTATTAAATTTTTATTTATTATTTGTTTTCATATTTATTAGTAAGTCTTACACCTTAATTATATTTTTAATGTTATTCATCAGATTTAATATTTTTTTACTTTCATATTGTTCTTTTATTTAGCACACATCTTGAAAATCAGTGGCTCAAATAAAATAATAATAATTAAAATCTCATGTATTTTACTTAATTATTGAATGTAAAAATCCATATATTTTAAGTGTTAATAATTGAAATATTACTCACCTTGATATTAGATGGTCAAGTGAAATTCGTTTATTTTATTCACTTTGTGACTAAAATTGGAAAAAACAAACAAACAAACAAATGACGATTTTTGTGGGATCAAAATTCAATCCTGTAAGACTAAAGTGCAATTTCTATTCTAATTCTAAATATAAGAGTTTACTTTTCTTAAATAATGATATAGTTAGATGAATTGTTCTAACTTTTCTAGTTTGTCAGATAATGTATAAAATTATATTAAAAACAAGGATTTTGTTAAAACATCAATTCTATATCTTTTCAAAACTTTGTTGTTTAGGTTGATGTTGGGTTGGTTTTTGGGGAATATGTGGAAGAAAGCAATTTCGTGAGAAATAATGGTGCGTGAATATTGTGTTTGATTTTTAGGAGATGTGAAATGTATTGTTCATGGATTTGTATTTAATTAATTAAGCATTAGTTATTAATTAAAAATATAAGATATGATAGATATTACTGTATGACTAATTTATCATTAAAAATATATTAAAGTATGGGTTTTTAGGTAATTCATTTTTTAATTAAAAATATAAAATAAAATATGTATTAGTATATTATTAATTTGCCATTAAAAATATGTCAAAGTAAGGTTATTTTAGGTAGTTCATATTTTTACGAAAACACTCGTCCTTTTAGAGTAGTATAGATAGTTAGATAGATAGATCATTTTCATCGTCCGTCTTTCCCTGAATTGGAGTACTAAGATCTTTCAACTTTGTGCTGCTAGAATGCGGACGCAAAATGGATTTGGGAATATGATTTTGATGGAGAGGGATACTTGAACTCACAGGAGGCAACCTTACCCTGCCTCGAGAGCATTATGATACATAGCCGCCATTTTGGCGACCCGTATTTCATCCATATTGTGAAATCTCTGCTGAAAAATACTCCTACCCCATGTTTGTTTGCTGGGATGGGATTGGACAAAAATAATACAATGTTGTAGGATTGTACTGTTTAGATTATTTTAATGATATGTTTGTTATGTTAGATTAGTGTAGGATAACTTTTAGGATTAAAAAAAAAAAAATGAATCTAACCACCACCAACCAACATCAATATAATAAAGTATTGTTTTGCCCCTGTTGTTTAAGTGAATGTCGTAGGTCTAATTTTAAAATGAGGGTAAAATGGAGTTTAACTTTCCAGGATTAATATAATCCCACCTTTTCATCCGGATTGACTTATCCCGATTTCATGGGATAAAAGCTATTTTCATCCCGGGCTTGCACCCCATCCCGGGCCTGAATCCTACGAACCAAACATGGGATAAGGGAGGGATAAGCACCTAATCCCTCCAAGCAAACAAGGGCCTAGGTTGCAGAAAATGGTAATTTCAACTGAGAAAGAATTTAGCTCAGAACAACAACTGTTTGAGCTCTCGGAGGAGTTATTAACGTCGCCTAGAGCCTCATCGGAGGCATTGGTGTGTATCTCTTAATATCCCGTTATGAATTGCTACTTATGGCCTCGTTATTGCTTTGAAGTAAAACTACTTGAAAAATGTGGCTTGTAATCTCTGGAAACTGGAAAATCATAAGATTACTTTCTTGGTATTCTATTATGAATGGGTCTTCATTTATGTGATCTACTTTATCAAAATGCAAATGATTTCCGTTTTTTTTTTTTTTTTNAATGACAATAATTTGTTAAGGATAGGTCTTGAAATAGCTAGATTGACAATGGTAATGTCCACTGTTTGTGGAAGTGTTTTTGCAGCTTTGCATTGGCTTGTTTGGATGTGCCCACCTATCATTACTTGGTAATTTGGATTGATTGCCCACTGTATCAAGTTACATGTGAACCTTATTTGAAATATTTGAATGCCAACCTTAATCTAAATATTGTTCAAAATATTCATTCCACATTAGTGTAGAAGACACTTGATAATATTGTGACTTGCTCATCGAGTACAACTTTAATACTACCGAAATTCGAAATTTATGTTTTTTGTTATATATTCAACATTATTATTCATTTCTTTATCCATTTTATAATACCATTTTTTGTCGTGTGTGTATATGTGATTATATATATAGGAATTGGATTAAATTAGTCAATATTTAATATAGGAATGTGAGATGGAATCAAATTTATTAAATAGGGGACCAGATGTGTGGTCAAGATTTGATGTTTTTTTATTTAATTATTTGAATATTGATTGACCGTCGGTGTTGAGACCCAATCACATGAACAAGATGTGCGGTAAATATTTAATTTTTTAATTTTTTATTTTTTTAAATATTGATTGACCGCCAGTGTTGACCATTGACATTTACCAACGGCGGCTTGCATTTAATTTTAAATAATTATGTATTGTATATGAACTAAATGTGCAATCATAAAACTTACATCATAAAAGTTATAGTGTCCCTATCAAAATATGTAATTGATATTAACTATTAACTAAGTATGCATTATATATGAACTACAATTGATATCAGCTAAGTATGCATTATGTATGGATTAAGTGTGTATTATACGTCATTTTTTAAACTAAATATTAAATTGTATCAATTAAGTATGCAATTAAATTATAGTTACTTGATATAATTTAATTTTGATGGGACAATAGTTGTTCATGTATGGCAGCATCATGAGATTAGATATTAAAGCACGTTCAACACCGGTCAATGACTAAGAACGCTAATCCTTGAAAACTTAAAAGCCTCCTGTGTGTCCTAATGAAATTTTTCGTGTGTATTATAATTAAGCTGAACACAAATCGGTCGAGCAAAAAAGCAACACCATAAAGAATTCTAGCAAGCCTACCCCCGATCAAATGCGCAATCCTCCACCTTTTCATTTTTCCCCAATATTTCAAATCTAATACTTAGCTTTTCTGTACATATTTTTTTTTTCGTGTGTATGTAGCTTCAATATGTTTTATTAGTGTGATTATTGTGTGTGTGTGTGTATATTTAACAGGCTCAAGTTCGGAAAAAAGAATTGGACCAATATCGCGAGCTTCTTCCAGCAAAACAATAAATACACATTGGACACGTGTCAATACATAAAGTTATGGATGACTTCATAAGGAAGTCATTCGATGGCTCCATAAATTTACTGTATGTTTCTGTTAGTGCCTAATTAATCTGGTTAGTTGAAAGATAAGTTCTATATTCGTAATCCAAACGTATTACCTACATGTTACGCAAAAAATAATATATAGGCAATTATGGTTATTGTTAATAAATTTATAAGGCTATTAATAATCTCTGAAACGGACAAGTTATTGACCAACAAGATTTTATCAACGAAGCAAGAACACTTTGCTGCTAACATGACACATTCGCAGAGGTCGAATATACGACTTGTAGAAGATAAAATAATATGATAAATATATATTTTCAGTCTAGTAACTAAATATGCATTATTTATAAGCTAAATATGCATTATATATGAACTAAATGTGCAGTCTGCCAGCACTACTGATCAATGATCAACATCAATCACCAGTCGTTCAACTAATTTCTATAAGCCACCAAAGAAGGTAAGTACACAACCTTATCCTATCTTTGATGGTTTTGAAGTTCTTGGCACAGGTCACCTCAAGCCATAAAGTACACCTCCCTGTTTCCATGATGATCAAGTAGGTCACTTGTATACACAAAAAAGTCTTTGGAGTAAACTAAGGGAAATATGAATTAATCAACTATCTAATGATGTTTTAACACGAAAAATCGAGTATCCAAGTACGCATAAAGAGCTTTGTAGTTTCTAAAGCTTTGAATGGCACTAATTAATTAACACTTGAACACTGATTGAGATGAAATTTGAAGCCTTCAAAATACTGCGTGCAGTAATTTGTTAAGATAACTATGATAGTTATTTTATATAGTTATCTTTTGTAATTAGATATTTGATTTGATTTGATATGATCGTAATATGATGTTATGCGTTGTAACCTCTATATAATATATTTGTTGTAATCACACTTCTACAATCAATGAAAAATAACACTTTTTTACTCTACTATATGACTTCTCTCTCAATTTTAGCATGGTATCAGACTGGTGGTTTTTGTCGCCGTCGATATGCCTAATAATTTCTTTTATGTTCTTCTCCACCGTTTTTTTATCATGTCTTCAACCACGGGGTTTCTCCCCTCTTCTTATAAAACAATATCTCCTTATGATATCACCTTTAGCAATAACCCCGGTTGTGTATTTCTACAATTTCTCTCAAATATACAAATTGTTTTGAATGGTCTTCTTCTCTCTGGACTGCTCTCCGAGCACGGAAAAAATTTGGGTTCTTGGATGGTTCAATTCCTCCTCTACCCGATGCCTCTCCTTTATTAGAAGATTGGTTTGTGAATAATTCCATGTTGATTTCTTGGATATTGAAAACAGTTTATCCAATTATTCGGCCTTCTATTCCTCATATTGAATACAGTTATTCGGCCTTCTGTTCCTCAATATTGAGATCGATCTTCTATTCCCCATCTTTAAGCCACTTAACCGTAGCCTTTTGACTCCAATACAACTTCTCATTTTTATAAGCTAAGTTCCACTAAGATTTTAACCTCTGCCACTTGGACTAGTCCCTAATACTTTTTTACTCTACTATATGACTTCTCTCTCAATTTTAGCATGGTATCAGACTGGTGGTTTTTGTCGCCGTCGATATGCCTAATATTTCTTTTATTTTCTCCTCTACCGTTTTTTTATCATGTCTTCAACCACGGGTTTTCTCCCCTCTTCTTATAAACCAATATCTTCTTATGATATCACCTTTAGCAATAATCCCGATTGTGTATTTCTACAATTTCTCTCAAATATACAAATTGTTTTGAATGGTCTTCTTCTCTCTGGACTGCTCTCCGAGCACGGAAAAAATTTGGGTTCTTGGATGGTTCAATTCCTCCTCTACCCGATGCCTCTTCTTTATTAGAAGATTGGTTTGTGAATAATTCCATGTTGGTTTCTTGGATATTGAAAACAGTTTATCCAATTATTCGGCCTTCTATTCCTCATATTGAATACAGTTATTCGGCCTTCTGTTCCTCAAATATTGAGATCGATCTTATATTCCCCATCTTTAAGCCACTTAACCGTAGCCTTTTGACTCCAATACAACTCCTCATTTTTATAAGCTAAGTTCCACTAAGATTTTAACCTCTGCCACTTGGACTAGTCCCTAATACTTTTTTACTCTACTATATGACTTCTCTCTCAATTTTAGCATGGTANTACTAAATAAGTCACAGCCAGACACGTTTTCAAGTAGACTCCACAACCTCTACAAAACCAGGCAGCTTCACCCATCTTTTATCAAAAGTAACAAGAGAATTCAAGATTCACATAGTGTGGTCAGAAGAAGTATTAGAAATGTTCTTAACTTGACCACAGGGAAACACAGATTCCAAGCAAGAGAAATTAAAAACATATCAAGTCTCTCTTCAATGGACTCAACCCCTCCCGTTGTTGGCCCAAGTGAAGGAGTGACCCTCATACTTAGTTTGCACAGCCCCTAGACCTCTGAGTAAATTCTTAAAACTAGAGAAACTACTTTCCTTCCTCAAAATACCTCATCTTTTTTCCTCATTAGAGAGAATGTCATTAAAATCCTTTCGCATACACCACAACTCACCCCACCCCAATACTATGCCTTAACAGGACTTTCCATTGACTTCTACAGCCTCAACCTTTTTTTTTTTATTGGAGCTGGATGACACCAAATCCTTTTTAACTACACCTTCTGAGTCAATAGCTATAGCTTTAGAAACCACTAACTTACCTGCTTTGGGTTTACTTATCAAGGACTTTCTTTTTCTCTGCACTATTCTACCATCTATTGAGGAAGGTAAGATGTTCACCTCCACAAGTTGAGAACCAGAGGGCTCAAATTCCTTATGGTCCTTTTCAGGTAAAGAGTTATCCTCCACTAAAGTTCCTATCTCAGCAACAAAGTCCCCACTACCTTCACCCTCCACTACAATCAATTGCCTTTCTTCACTAATGGCTTTTTCACCTATGATTTCTTCGGTGATGTTTTTCAACCCCTACTATACTTTTATCTAAACTGGCATTAGGAGATTTACTCCCACCTAGCCTATTATCCTAACTCCCAAAATTGAAACTGTAGAAGTTTATACTCCCAGAAGTGTACAAACTACTAGCTCTTAGCCACTCTCCAAATTGGCCCAAGTTAAGCACATTTTTATGAACATCTTTTTGTTTTAAAAGATAGTTTCTATCCGAGTGTCCTATTTTACCACAAGAATAACAGAAACCTTGAATATTCTCATACCTGAAATCAATCCATCGGTTTTCAAATCCCAGTTTAATATTCCTGCCTATGAGAATTGGTTCTGCTAGTTTTCATCTCCGCCAATACCTTTATGATTTTTCCATGGATACTTTCTGCTCCTGGTAACATCAGATCCAAAACTTTGCCAAGTTTCCTTTCACTTTTCATTCCTGTGTGTGCTGAAATCCAGTGCAGAGGAAGTTTTAAAATCTAAATCCAGATCCTTATTTTTTCCTCTTCTTCTGAAAATTCGAGCTTTATTGGATCCCAATTCTTCAGGAGAAGGTATTGCCCGTCAAATGACCACAACTTCCCTTGTAGATTTTTCTATTTATCCTCCTCCGATTGAAAGACAAACTGAAATTTGTTGGCTCCTAGGCTTCTGATTGAGAAAGGTTTCTTCGTGGCCCAGATTCCAAACAAAGATGATTTCAATCCGTTAAAATTGATTCTCTTCTCTCCAAAGCTTTTTCCTTATCAGACTTAGCTGGCAATCCTGAATCCCCAAAGCAATATCTGACTCCGAGAGTTCAACCTCTTCTACCTCATTTTCCGACAATTTGAATTTGAGCATTCGATCTGAAATTTCTTGTTCTATAGCTCCACTCCGAAACAAGATACCAAAAGAAACACACAAAGCCCCTTAGGCTGACATGCGGAATCCTGGCCCGAACTAAGCAACCCAAAAGACCCAAAAAAATTGAGGAAGAAAATACTACAAGAGAACACCTACACTCGAACAAGAACAAACCAGACGCTACTCAAACAAGGGAAAACCCTAAAAAAAAAGAGCGAACATATAGGAACAAAAAAGAGAAATGAAAGAACTAAGAAACATTTTGAGGAAACCCTAAAAAACTATCCAACTCGTGGAACGAAATCTCTAGAAAGTGAAAAAATCATAACACCTGCCTATTTAACTATTCTACAATTTACACAACTTGCAAGACTTGAGGAACTAACATGGCTTAAGTGTGGTCCGCCAATTCTAAATTAGGATGAAGTTCTCCACAAAATTTGCCTTTGCGAGGAACAAAAGAATATTGGGACGAAATACTAATAAAAAGTTTGGTCTAGAAACGCATTCCCTTAAAATCAAAGGACTGACAGTGAAAGTAGTACAATGTCAGGTGCAATCACATTGCTACTCCTACATGGTTTAGTCGACGCCACCCGCAAGGGTTGCGCCGGTTTTCACTGTGACCCTATGATAGCGTGCCACGTGGCAGTTGAGGATTTCAGCTTTTTTTTAGGTAGTGTTTGGTTTGAGGGATTTGGAGGGGAGAGGAAGGGAGGGGATGGAGAATTTTATTTTTCTCTTGTTTGGTTGGAAAATTAGGAGGGGAGGGAAAGGAAAATTTTTAAGTAAATTTCTCTCCCTCCCTCACTTTCCCTCCCCTCCAAAATTGGAGGGATTTGGAGGGAAAATGTTTTAAAATGATGTGAAAATACCATTTAGTCCCTACTTTTAATTGTTTTTTATTGTTTATCTTATTTCATTAAGGATATATTTGTCATTTTAACATTATTTTCCCTCCACTTTCATTTTCTTATCAAACAAGGTTTACCATTTTTCCTTCTTTCTCCTCCAACAAAATTCCTCCAAACAAGGTAAGTTATTTTACATCACCTCCCCTCCCCTCCCTTTCTTTCCATTAAAATCCCTCCCCTTCCTTCCCCTCCATTGAACCAAACACACCCTTACTTCCCGTTTTAAAGTCCATGTGGGTTTTATGTTTCAATTTTTTTTTTTAATCAACAGATAACCATGGTTCCAAACCATGGTTATACTAAAGCAACAAAAAATATCAAAATCGCAAAAATACATTAAAATTTCATATCAGAAATTATGAAACAAACAGAGAGAGAGAATAATAGACGAACATTCAACTTCTTCAACTTAGAAAAAATACGATTCCGAGAGATGGTGGCCGATTCCAAGTGGCGCAGCTCGCATGCATTCTTTAGTTTTTTTCCATCATATCTCTCCCTCTCTTTTAGAAAGCAAATCGGAATGAAGCAAAAGAAAAAGGAAAGCTTTTTTAACTGGACACCACAAATTCTTACAAGATCTGGAGACCCCATTAACTTATTTCCCTAAAAAAGATTGAATTTTGTTTTCAGAAGTTCAATACTAGCCACTGTGCAATAACCCACATTAGCCAAATTCTAACAAGAATTTTGCTTTCACAATTCTTTTTTTACAAGATCTACAAACAAAATGATGTAGGAAAGCATACGAGACGATATTAATGAGATCACAAACCTTACTATATGAATTCATATTTTCATAAACAACTGAATATAATAAAAGAGGGGGTCTTTATATAAGGCTCCTAAACCCTAATGGCATGATTGGTATGAAGGAATAACATGAGAATGGAATGGTCATTCCCTTACTCATTCATTATCCCATGATTGGTATATTTTTTGAAAAGGAATGACCATTCCAATGGGAATAGCAAAACCCATCTCCATGGGATTAGCCATTCCATAGTAAATGGAAGATTTTCTCATTCCCATGTGTGTAGGAATCAATTTTTCAAAAAATAAAATTAATAAATAATAATAAAAAATAAATATATAATATAAATCATGATTAAAATATATTAAATAAAATTATTTTTAAAAAATTCAAATAAAAAAATAAAAAATTACTTTTATTTCTTTTTTAATTGATTAAAAATATATTATTTTTATATTATTAAACAATATATTATTCTATTTTTATATATTATTCAAAATATATTATTAAATATTGTTTATTTTATTTTTATATATTATTAAAAAAGCATTCATAATTTATTAAAAGTATATTATTTTTTTAAAAAAACTTTTATTTATTTTTATAATAAAAAATAATAATGTCATTCCATTCCAGCCCTATTCATTCTGCATACCAAACGCATCAATGACAAAATATGTTTCATTCCATTCTCATAATCATTCCATTCTTCAATTCATTCCATTACTACGAAATTTCATTCCATCATACCAATCATGCCATAACAGTAACTTGCTCACCAACTAAACATAAATAACAAATAAATATTAAATGCTAATAATAATAATAGATACTAATTAAACTACCAAATATTTTAATACAAAAAATAATAGATATTATTCTCCATCACAAAAGAGGGATGAAGAATTGGAGAGATTTTGTATCTGTGAACTCGAAAAATTGGGCGAGATGCTGCAATTTTCAAATTTTTTTGTTGCTGCAATAATCTAAAAATTCGGCCTTGCTTTTTTGTTGCTGCAATAACCATGGTTATTTGTTGATAAAATATATATATATATTAAAAAAAAATCTTCAACTGCCACGTGTCACGCTATCATAAGGTCACAGTGAAAAAGGGAGCCACCCTCGCGGGTGGCGTCGACAAAACCCTCGTACAGATACGACGAAGCCCAGAGAAAAAAGGCAAAGATGGCGCCAAAACAGCTAGGGTAAAACTCTATTCCTAATTTCCTCTGTCAATTAACAACTTTCTATTTCATGACTGCGTTATTTTTACGGCTCCATTGTTACTACAGATCTCACCTGTAAATCCCGAGTTTTGATGTTGGGGGCAAAAGCTGCTAGAACCCTAGATCCGTTTTCAATTGGGGTTTCTCAATTTCTCCAAGTCCAGAAGCTGCAGGTCGTTTAATAAATTACATTTGTGAAGTCGACTTAAATACGTTTGTCACTGTGATTGTATCATCCGTCTTATGTTTCGCATCTAACCATCTAATTTTGCACTTCAGCCTATTCTGTGTTGAGATTTCGATTAAGTTCCAGTCATCAGGCATCATTTGGATAATATCATCATATTCTACCATGGATATAAGCAGTAGCGAGGAGGATGAGATATTTTCGCTTACGAAAAGGGTAAAAAAATTCCATGAAGAAAACCACGATTTTTTTAGTGACTTGCCAGACCCGATTCTGGTTCACATTCTTTCCTTTCTACCGCTACGTGATGCTATCAGAACTGTTCTTCTTCCAAGATTCGGTAAACTTTGGCTTAGCTTGCCGGTTCTTGATTTGGACAACTGTGTGTACCATGAGGATGATGAAAATACAGATGTCGTGATTTGTGACTATGAAAACTTCATGCATGTAGTTCATCAGGTCTGGAATCATCATGAGAACACGCTGGATAAATTGCACCTTAGGTTTGCCCTTGCGCAATCTTATGCACATTACACTGAGTCCGACCTTAATAATCCCAACCTTAGTGATTATGAAAGACGGAAGGTGGATAAAGAGAGGGCCGCCTTATATCAAGTGGGGAAATTAATTGGTTATGCCGTGAGCAGAAAAGTCAAGGTCTTGGATCTCGATCTTAAGGGCTGTGATTATATTGAACAGTATTATGAGTTACCAGATGTTTTAAGTACTGGATACTTGATGAATTTGCGGTTGGTCGCTTGTAAAATTAGATCTTGCGAGCAAATAAATCTGCCGGCACTGAGAGTCTTATCTCTGCATAAGGTTTTTTTGAGTGATGAAGCCATGGAAAGAATCTTGAATGGTTGCCCGTTTCTTGAGGATCTGTCTTTGTTTGAATGTCGTGGCTTTCGCCAGTTGAATTCCAAAAACCCAAACTTGAAGAAGTTGATGCTTAGTCTGGCTTGGAATAACTGGGTTGTGGCCGTGCAGTGTCCTCATGTAGTGTCAATAGAAATATCTGGATGGATCGAGGGTGTACGTTTGCCAATAAAGGACAGGAATCATTTCTCATCTTTGGTCGAAGCTTCCATCTACTATAGCAGCTTTTTTAGAGGCTGGGACAAACCTTATTCTCGACTGCGGGTCCTACTGTTCATGGTTCGCCGGTGCAGGACTTTCAGCATATGCGCTTGGAGTATTTTGGTATCCTTTGTGCCTTTACGTGTTTCGAGTTATTTGAACATCTGACATCTTTATTGCATGAGAGATGAAATCAAAGGCTTTTGGATTTTTTTATTTATTTATTCTTTGTGAAGAACGAATTATTGAAAGAGTACTGTCAAGATGTGAAATTTGGAGTGTTAAATGTTAATCTGATTATGAGCATGACAGTGAATTGTGATGCCTAAACAACTAAAAACAGTATATATGTTGTAGTTTCTTTAAATGAGGAAACTATTTCTATGTGGTAGCCGCAAGAACACAAAAGGTGATAAGTTGATGAAAAGAGCAAAAAGAAACTTTTGTGACAATTTATGTTGGCCATGTATCACAACTAACGCAGATCTTGTAAATATCATGAGATAACATATGCTACATGCTGGGACTACATGAAAATAATTGGTTTTTATACTTTTATGAGCAGGTGTTGTCAATATGCAAGTTGAAGAATCTCTTCTGCCCACAGTTCAAGTGGAAGCATATCAAAGTTAAACTTCATCTCACAAAATGGGACCTTCCCGGGCTTTCCTTCCTCTTGAAACTTTCTTCTTCTTCTCTCGTGGAACTTACCATGCTTACCCTTGGTCAAAATGACTCGTTCTTTAAGGTACAAATTTCTCCTCATATTTTGAATAATCATTTTCATCATCCGTCTTTCCCTGAATTGGGGTACTAAGATCATTAAACTTTGTGCTGCTAGACTGTGTACACAAGATGGATTTGGGAATATGATTTTGATGGAGAGGGATACTTGAACTCACAGAAAGCAACCTTACCCTACCTCGAGAGCATTAGGATACATAGCTGCCATATACGCGACCCGTATTTCATCCAGATTGTGAAATTTCTGCTGAAAATTACTCCCAGGTTGCAGAAAATGGTAATTTCAACCGAGAAAGAATTTACCTCAGAACAACAACTGTTTGAGCTCTCGGAGGAGTTATCAACGTCGCCTAGAGCCTCATTGGAGGCATTGGTGTGTATCTCGTAAAATCCCATTATGAATTGCTACTTTTTTTATTCATTATGAATTGCTACTTTTTTTTTTTTTTTTCATTATGAATTGCTACTTATGGCCTCGTTATTGCTTTTGAGGTGAAATTACTTGAAAAATGTGGCTTGTAATCTCTGGAAACGGGAGAATCATTAGATCACTTTCTTCTATTATGAATGGGTCTTAATTTATGTGATCTACTTTCTCAAAACTAGTAATTACCCGTGCGATGCACGGGGAAATTATTATCTATACGCTTTTTAGAATGCACCTTTGTATATAAATTATGTAATAATGCAATGATCATGATCATAAGAATAGACATAAACATATAATTAAACTGAAAAGATCATATATTATTGAACACTTCCCTATATACAACATTGTTGGTTTGATTCTTTGGCATGTCAACTTCACCACAAATTAAGATTTTCAAACATTTTCGGTTAGTGACATGTGAGACAATAATATATAACTGTTCATGACTGAATACTGGTTTCTTAAGAAATAAGCAAACATGAGATAAGGATTGTCCCTGACTCTTGTTCATAGTCATGGCGCAAGAAACCATAATGAGAAACTGCCGCTGTTGGAACTTAAAAGGAATTCTAACATCAGAAGGAGTTATGGCCATTCTTGGAATCAACACCTTATCACCAGCATGATCTCCTGTGAGTATCTTACACTCAAGAACATGACTGGATAGCTTTGTCACAACCAATTGTGTCTCATTACACAAACCCATAGAATGATCCATGTTCCGCAACAACATGACCGGAGTTCCAATTTTCAAATACAACTCATGGTTCGGTATTCCGGAACACTTGATACTATTCAAAGAATGATCCATGTTCCGCAACAACATGACCGGAGTTCCAATTTTCAAATACAACTCATGGTTCGGTATTCCGGAACACTTGATACTATTCAAAAACTCAGGCGTATGGAGATCAGACAAAAAATCATTATTAGAATCCGATTTGCATGTACTGTCAGAACTCAAGTACATACGACCATCCAACAAATTCAATGATGTCATGTACTCATTGATAGACTCGGCCACATCCAACGTCGGCGCTATAATTCAAATTACAAATCAATTCCCAATTTTTCAAAAATTTTTAAAAAAAGTTATAAATTGTAGTAAAATCTAAAATTTTAGGCGAGAACTTTTTTTCAACTTAAAGTAAATCCCTATTGTTATTTTATAATATTAGATTGAATTTCCAAAAGAACTAAGTCAAAGGTTTTGACTCAAATTTTTTATCAAGTTTCTATAAATGATTTTTTAATCAACCTCTTTCAATATATACATACATATATATATATATATATATAGATATAAGTACATATATAGTACTCCCTCCTTTTTTTAATAAGTATCGTTTTGAAAAGTTGCACAGTAATTAAGATATTTTTTTTTTGTAAATAATAACCCTCATTAATGAGAATAGAGATGGATGTTTTGAGAAAAGATGAAGAATGAATATGAAAAGATGTAGTGTATTTATTAGCTAGATTGAGGTAATAATGAAAAAATATGTACAAAATATCCAAAACGTCATTTATTTGGTTAATTGTTCATGGGAAAAAAGTGCTTAACGTCATCAAAACCGTGAGTTGGTTGATGCCTACCCTCCGAAAAGAAATAAAGTCAAAATGACATTTAAAAAAAAGGAGGTAGTATCTATTAATATATAAAAAAACAAAGGATTTATTATATATAATAATTTAAAATTTACGAAGAATGTTTAAATTACTTATAACGTAACTTGTTTTATATGGCTTGATGTTACATTTATATTGATATATTTTGATCTCCTACAATTATGCTTCCTAACTAACTAATAAATTAGATATCCTTGGTGTATATATTTCACATGTGACCTTTCAATTCGGAAAGAATCAATTGACATTATCCTCATCCACAATTCAACATCATCCTCCCGGTTTTTTTGTTAAGAAATTGATTCTAATATTGCTTTTAAAATCTCATTTTTTTTACTCAAATTGCACGTGCTTTTTAACAAATTTTCCTAAATTACTAAGTCAAACAAATTAATTAATAAGTCAAACATTCTATTTAAGTATTTTTCCAACAACCTTTCTACATATATTAAAAAGAATTATTATTTACTACTGAAAATGAAGCCGATTTTTCTACCAATAAACTGATTATTATCAAACAAATTGATCCGAATATTTTTTTAAACAAAATAAAAAATCATCAATTTTTCCTAAAAATGCAACCGAATTTTCCTAACACTGCACCGATTTTTTTACCAAATAAATTGAATTGAAAATAATTTTAATAAAAAATTGAAACAATTTGTTAATGTTTATGCAACTGTCTCTTTCCTAAAGAAAATGATATGAACTTAACAAAAAAAAATGATATGAACTTACCAAAATCTCGGTAAAACATGGTTAAGAAAAACATAAGAATCCAAAAAAATTGATGCATTTAAATTTTGAAAAGTTGCACACAATTTTTCCTAAATAATTGGATAAGGTGACTTTAAATATCAAAGATGAATCGCTTTTGTTACCAAAAATGTGGACACAATTTTGAATGTACATCCCGTCCAAATATCAGTTTTATTCTAAAATAAAAATTGCACATGGTTTTATCCAATTTACACACTTTTTTTTAAAGAAAAAATTATTCAATAAAATTGGAAGAATTGGTTAAGAATTATACAACTATTTGTTTCCTAAATTCGTATCCAATTTGTACGGTCTTTAAGTTAATTTGTATTTAGAATTGTTTTCATAAATAATTGACACATTTTTTGCATAAGAATCTCCAAATTTGTTACCAAAATATATGATTTAAATTTTGGTACAAAAAATAAAATATGATGCGAAAAAAATGGGATTCAAATTTTGCCGTAAGAATTTCCAAATTAGTTACCAAAAAAATAGGATTCAGATTTTGTTACTAATGATTCACATGTATTTTTTCAAACTTTTCATTTATAGTAAGTCAATTGTTTTATTTATTAGGTCAAACTTTCTATTAATGTATTTTTCCAACAATCTCTTTATATATATATAGATATAGATATAGATATAGATTTGCGGAAACAATTGACAAATATTTGCTGAGAACACCTCTGGAAATAACTACACTGACCTTGGTCAATGTCCAATTAAAATGCTTTAAAATTTAAATAGTGGATATACCTACAAAGTAAAGTCCAGATTTTTATTTAAGTGACCCCTCAAAGGAATAAATTGGTGAAATGACCTTCTTTTATGTTATTTGTGTTATTAACTTTTTTTATATAAAATATTATTTTTTAAAAAAAAGCATAAATATTTAAAATGCCCTTATTCAATTTTTTCCTCTTCACATCTCGTTTGACGTTGCGTGATTCATGTTTTTCTCCTTCAAAAGAAGAAACAAAATCTCTAATTATTACACATAAACCTTGAATTTTATATTGCAAAACAAATATGTTAGATGGTGGAAGAACAAGAGAATCATTATCTCCTCTATTTGGGAGAAGGTGAAAAGTCAGAAAAAATTAATTTTTAGTAAGGTTTTTTGTTATTTATTTTGATAAGCATTTTGGTTTCATATCTTGTATGATTAATAAGCATTTTAGTTTCATATTTTTTATGACCAATTACATTTTTTTTTCCATATTATCAATTGATGATTGCATTTGATTTTACATAATGAATGTACAGTTGTTATGACATTTCATAATGAAGGTAGATTCGTTATGAACATTTTGAACTATTCATCAGATAGCGAATCTACTTAGTGCAATGTTTACAATTGTAATGTAAAAACTCATATATCCCCAATGTTTTAGATAATAGACATAATAAAGATACTTGTTTCGTTTTAGCAATAGACATAATAAATAAATCAGTCGAACACTCCTAAGTTTATAAGATTAGCCGAGCGATAAAATTTTCCTTTCGTCACATAACAATTACCATTTTAGAAAAATGACCATTTTCATATTTTAGCTTCGAAATACTTATAACCGAACTTATTTTACACAATAATGATACTTGTTTCGTTTTCAAAATAGAAATAATGAAGAAATTGGTCGAACGGGTATACTATCATTATAATGTATTATATTACGAAGGTAGTGTCGTTATAGTGGTATTTCATCTAAAGGGCTAAAAGTATAACTATAACGAGTGTACTATCGTTCTAATGTATTATATAACGGAGATAAAATCCTTATAGTAATATTTCATAAACAGAACTGAATATATAACTATAACGAAATTACTAATGTTCTGATGCCGACGAGAGTGCGTTGGCGTTCCTCGACAAGCATGACCGTCTCCGACCCCTTGTTTGGTTATTATTCGGTTTTTATTATTTATGTTTCTTTTATTTAGTATTATTGGGCTTTTAAGATTTATTGTTAGGTCGTGAAGTGTCCAACATATAAGACACTTTCTCTTTGTCATTCATCAGATTATTGATTATGAAATAAAACATCGTTCTTGAGAGTTTTCTCTGTTATCCCAAATCCCATCGTACGCTTCCTACATCATCTGGTATGAGTTAACCGGGACGATTCTCGATGCCGCCGAAACGACGTGATGACGAGATTGACGAGCGTTTTCAGCATATGGATGAGCGAATGCAATCCATGGACACGCGAGTTGCGGATCTGTCTATCGGAATTGAGGACATCCGGCTTACGCTGGCAACGATGGTAAGGGATCGACAAACGAACCGCGAATTCGCCGGAGGCCGAGGCGGTCGCGTGGGTCCTAGGGCCGGTCGGGGTGGACGTGGCATGTTCGGGGCGCCCCGAAACTCGTTCCAACAACCCGGCGACGACGACAGTGACGGTACATGGTCGATCGGTAACCCTTTTGCTAAGGGTTTTGACCACGATTTTCCACAGCAGGAAGAAGGGTTCCGTGACCCTTTGTCCCCTCATCGTCACGCACAGGAGCAGATGCATCCCCATTGACGCGGCGGTCAACATCGTGAAGCCCTAGCCCACGACTGACATCGTTGCGGGGAGCGGTTCCTCCGGCGTGAGGCTGGCGGCGGGATGGAGGCTCGTTGGCGACAACAGGAAGGTCGCCGCAGAGCTGTTGCTTCCGATGACGAGGGCGACGACTTCGGACCCCACTGTGGCAATGTGTTCGACGGCGTCAGAAGGCAACCAGCCCGACATCACTTTGCACAGGCTGAAGGCGCAAATGAAGGCCGATGGGAGTCGGCTTTCCGGGTGGAGATTCCGGAGTTTGCCGGAGGTTTGGATGCGGCTGAATTTCTCGATTGGGTGACAGCCGTTGAATCGACTCTCAATTTTAAAGGTGTACCGGACGAGACGCGTGTTGAACTTGTTGAGACTCGACTTCGTGGTCGAGCAGGCGCGTGGTGGTTGCAGTTGAAAAGCGAGCGGCATCAACTGGGTAAAGCGAAAATCAATTCGTGGCTCAAGTTTCCAAAATACCTTGAACGGGATTTTTTGCCTTTCAATTTTGTCCAGACACTTTATCAGAAATTGTAGCACCTTCGACAGGGAAAACGCAGTGTTGATGAGTACACAGGAGAGTTTTATAAACTAATTGCGAGGTTGGACATTCGTGAAACACCGAAGCAAAAGGTTTCACGTTATGTCGGTGGACTTCGTGTGTCCATCCAGGACATGGTCAATCTATTCACGACTAATACCGTTTCGGAGGCGCACCAACGAGCCTTACTTGTCGAACAACAACAGGCTCGTCGACCGACTTCCACTTTTGCTCCTTCGTGGCCTCCACCAATTAGCTCAGGGACATCAGCGCCGACAGCACCTTCGCGTCCGCTTGTGGGACCGCCACATACCGGTTCTTCAGGCGGCGGTCGTGGAGCTGGGACCATGCAGGGTGGCGGCTTTCGTCCACAAGGTGCCCCGAGATGCTTCACTTGTGGCGAACCGGGACATCGACAGGCCCAATGTCCTTAGGCCAGTGGTTCGCGGGCTCTTTTTGTGGATGAACAGGAGGACTACACCGGTCCACCTATCTTTGATGAGGAACCAGAGATTACAGAGGAGCATGTCACAGGGGATGTTGGTCATGCATTGGTCCTTCGCAGGTCTCTTTTATCTCCACATGTTACAGGTGCAAGTACGGGACAACGCAACCACATTTTTGAGTCCACTTGCACCATCGGGGGTCGAGTTTGTCGCTTTATGATCGACTCTGGTGCGTGCGAGAATGTGGTGGCCTCAGATGCAGTCGAAAGGTTACGTTTGACGAGCGAGCCCCATCCTCAGCCATATACACTCGTCTGGATTCAGAAAGGGAGCTCGGTCACGGTTGATCGACGTGTGTTGTTAGCTTTTTCTGTCGGACAGACGTACCAGGATGAGATTTGGTGTGATATTGTTCCAATGGACGCCTGTCACCTACTATTAGGTCGGCCGTGGCAATTCTATCGGGAGGTGGTCCACGACGGCCGACTGAACACTTATGGCTTTCTCTTTCGGGGTGTTCGTATCATCTTGCACGCCTCACCACCACCGACGATCTCTACACAACCAGTCTCGGTTCAGCCTTCTTCATCACCTTCTGTGCTGCTTCTTTCACAATCTGCCTTTCTCCGTGAGTTGCCCGAGGCACCGATGGTCCTTCTCGTTTGCGGTACAGACTCCTCTACTAGTGGTTCACCGCCGGATGTGATTCGACCGTTACTTCAGGAGTTTGCTGATGTCTTTCCAGACGAGCTCCCAGCGGCTTACCTCCTTTGCGGGATATTCATCACCACATTGATTTGGTGTCGGGTATTTCATTGCCCAACCGTCCTCACTATCACATGAGCCCGGCAGAGCACGAGAAGCTTCGTCGTCAGGTTACTGAGTTGCTTCAGCGAGGATCCATTCGCAGGAGTCTCAGTCCATGTGCCGTTCCGGCACTTCTCATTCCGAAGAAGGATCAGTCTTGGAGGATGTGTGTGGACAGTCGTGCGATCAACAAGATAACGGTCCGTTACCGTTTTCCTATTCCTCGGCTGGATGACTTACTGGACCAATTGCACGGCGCGACTGTATTCTCGAAGCTGGATCTCCGGAGTGGATATCATCAGATTCGAATTAGACCGGGGGACGAGTGGAAGACAACCTTTAAGATCCGTGAGGGTCTATTTGAGTGGATGGTTATGCCCTTCGGCTTATCGAACGCACCTAGCACCTTTATGCGAGTGATGAATCAGACTCTTCGTGACCTCATTGGGAAGTGTGTCGTCGTTTATTTTGACGACATACTCGTCTACAGTCGTTCCGTCGAGGAGAATTTGTGCCATGTTCGCGAGGTACTTCTCATTTTACGTGCTGAGTCCTTTTTCGCATCTCTGGGCAAATGTTCATTTTTCGTGGATTCAGTTTTGTTTTTGGGCTTTGTTATTTCGGCCGATGGTGTTCGTGTGGATGAGAGTAAAGTGACCCCTATTCGTGAGTGGCCGACTCCGACGTCGTTCACGGAAGCTCGTAGCTTCCACGGCTTGGCTTCTTTTTATAGGCGGTTCATTGCCCACTTTAGCTCCATCACAGCCCCGATTACTGATTGCCTTACAGGCAAGTCGTTTGTGTGGACACCTCAGGCCGCTATCGCTTTTGATCGCATTAAGGAGAAGCTAACCTCTGCGCCTGTATTGGTGTTATCGGATTTCTCTCGACCTTTCGAGCTCTCTTATGATGCATCGAAAATGGGTATTGGGGCCGTTCTGAGTCAGGAGGGACGGCCGTGGCCTTTTTTAGCGAGAAGTTGTCAGGCCCGAGGACGCGTTATAGTACTTACGATGTGGAACTGTATGCGGTTGTGCGGGCTGTACGTCATTGGCAACACTATTTGTTTCATCGTGAGTTTGTATTGTTCTCTGATCATGAGGCGTTACGATACATTTCGTCTCAAGACAACATCTCTGCCCGACATGCATCTTGGACTACGTTCTTGCAGCAGTTCACTTTCGTCCTCAAACACAGGTCAGGTACGTCGAATCGTGTGGCTGATGCTTTGAGTAGACGTTCTCTTCTTTTGACTGATATGCGAGTTTCGGTCACTGGGTTTGATTTATTGCGTGATCAGTATGCCTCTGATGCTTTCTTTGGACCCATTCTTGTGCGTTTGGCTGCGGGCCCAATCGATGATTTTATTGTGCGTGAGGGATTCCTTTTCAAAGGGGTCCGTTTGTGTATCCCGGAGGGTAGCCTTCGACTGAAGCTTATTGGGGATTTGCATTGAGCAGGACATGTGGGACGGGATCGCTCAGTTGAGCTCGTACAACGCACCTTCTTTTGGCCTACCTTAAGGCGCGATGTTTCGCGTTTTGTGGAGCGATGCAGAATTTGTCAGGTCTCGAAAGGGGTGGCTTCGAACGCCGGGTTGTATCGCCCACTTCCGGTACCCTCGCAGCCTTGGTGTGCCATTAGGATGGACTTTGTCCTTGGTCTCCCACGTACACAGCGAGGTAATGATTCCATTTTCGTGGTTGTTGATCGCTTTTCTAAGATGGCCCACTTCATTCCCTGCAAGCGATCCACTGATGCAGTGCACGTGGCTCAACTTTTCTTTCGTGAGATTTATCGCTTGCATGGCTTACCCACGTCCATTGTCTCCGACCGCGATACATGCTTTCTCAATTTCTTTTGGCGTAGTTTGTGGCGCCAGGCGAACACCAGGCTCGACTTTAGCAGTGCCTATCATCCCCAAACTGACGGCCAGACTGAAGTCGTCAACCGCTCTTTGGGGAACTTGCTGCGCTGCCTTGTTGGGGATAACTTGCGTTCGTGGGATCTCCGGCTTAGCCAAACCGAGTTTGCACACAACTCGGCGTTGAGTCGTGCCACTCGGCACAGCCCGTTTCAGGTGGTGTACATGATGGTTCCTCGGGGACCGGCGGATTTGATCGCCTTGCCGTCTTCCAGGCTCGAGGATAAGCGGGCGGAGGAGTTGATGGCCGAGGTGCGGCGCACTCACGACGTGGTCCGTGCGAATTTGGACGCCACGACGACGGCGTACAGGCGGGCGGACGCGCACCGGCGGCGTTTGGAGTTCGATGTCGGCGATTTCATTTGGGCTATCTTGACAAAGGACCGTTTTCCGGCTCACGAGTACAATAAGCTGGTCGCCCGGAAGATTGGGCCTGTGGAGATTGTTGAGAAAATTAATCCGAACGCCTACCGTCTTCGTCTCCATTCACATGTGCGCACCTCCGATGTCTTTAACGTCAAACACTTGGTACCCTTTCGCGGGGACAATTCTGACGACGAGAGTGGTTCGGATTCGAGGCGAATCCTCTCCAGCCGGGGGAGAATGATGCCGACGAGAGTGCGTTGGCGTTCCTCGACAAGCATGACCGTCTCCGACCCCTTGTTTGATTATTATTCGGTTTTTATTATTTATGTTTCTTTTATTTAGCATTATTAGGCTTGTGTTATTGGGCTTTTAAGATTTATTGTTAGGTCGTGAAGTGTCCAGCATATAAGACACTTTCTCTTTGTCATTCATCAGATTATTGATTATGAAATAAAATATCGTTCTTGAGAGTTTTCTCTGTTATCACAAATCCCATCGTACGCTTCCTACATCATGTTCTAATGTGTTATATACCGAATGTGGTATCATTATAGTAGTATTTTATCTAAAGGTTCGGAATTATCCAAGATTCGAGTCTTTGACCTCTGTCTAAAGTGCATTCTTACATAAGAGACGAAATGCGAGCCCAAGATGGCACAATCTTGTTTAAACAAGAGATGGAAGGCTATAGCACCCTCGAATATGAAAAAGGTTGCATCTAAATGCTAAGAGTATAATGTTTATTAGATTAGTAAATATCATGTTTAGAGGAGTAAAATATCGAATAATTTTTTGTAAATAGTTTACTTCACTGGAAAGCTATTCACCCTTCATAATCAGCGACGGATCCAGAAATTTACATGAGCCAGGGCAAATAATAATTCGACAAAATTTATAACCATATTGCACAAAGTACTTATATTAACAATTAAATAAATCGTTGGAACAATCAGGTGTTGAGGGGTTCTCTATTAAATTTGTCTTTGACTTGATGCTAAAAAATGAAATTGATAATGAGATTTGATTATTTTATTTTACGTTCTTATTATTATTAAGAAATATACTAAAAATATTTTACAATCATTTTTCCTTCATTTTTTATTTTAATAAGGAATAAACAAGTCATTTTATATTATAATTTATTAATTTAAGAAAAGTCTAAATGTCATCATTTTTGTTCTTGTTATTTTATAAAAAAAAATAATTATGGATTATCTTCTTATATATAAATGTAGAGTTTTTCATTGTCAATTTTCAACATTTTGTAATTCTATATGTTAATTTTTAAGAATTTGAAATAGTCCATACAAATATGGATCTTTATCCTGAACTTTCAAATTTAAACGCTTGGATAACTTAAACTGTAAATACATTTTAAAAGTTAATAACATTTATATATATTATTAATTTATATATATATGATAACTTAAGCTAGTCATATTTTAACATTATATAGTTTGACATTCATATTGTATATATAAATTTTACAATAATTATATCTATCTAATCTCTATCAATAAAAATTTCAATATTTATCAATTATAATTGAAAAAAAATTATCCACATGAACGGACCTATCTTTGACCTGGGCTGCACTTCAGCCTAGGCATGTTCTTTTTTTCTTTAACAACTATTAATTTGAAAAAATAAATTATTTCTTGCCCAACGCAATAAACTAACTTGCTAACCACCAAAATAATTCACTATCTATTAAGTTCAAAGACTACTAACGTCACTCTAATAATATACACCAAACTCCAATCAAATAAATTAGCTACGGCTATGCCCTTCCTCTAAACACCAAAACAATGAATTTAGGCGAAGAAAAAATTATTCAACAAGAAAGAGTTACTTTCATGAAGACGATTTAATTTCTTCTTTAATAGTAAACTATATTTTTAAACCCCCTATTAGATATTTTTTTATTTGTCTAACTGTCTTTGTTTATCTTCTTATTTTGATCGTGCTATTTATTGTGTATGAAGTAGTAATTGTGTGTGTGTGTGTGTGTTTTAATCTCTTATCCTCAAGTGTGATTGTTGTATATCATAGTTGGATATAAATTTGTGATGTGTAGGCATTTCAATTTGCTAATAACTATGTCATATGAAAATCTATTTATTTGTATTGTGAATTTTTTAGAAATTCACATGGAGCACCAACATTCGGCCAAGAAAGGAAAAACCTCGTTGATATCATCATTTTTTAGAAAACGGGATCGACGTCAAACTAGTGAAAGTACATCAAATACTGTGCAAAATGGGCATAAAGAAGCTCGTCGAGCAATATTTGAAGAAAAAATATTATGTGATTTTTGTGAAAATAAGTTTTTAAATTTGTAGCCTAGTCGACTCTTAATTTTTGGATCCATCCCTGATTATCTATCAAGCTTATTACATGGTATAAGTACTAAAAATGTTATAATAAAAAATCGCCCAATCTGACCGGTGAAGTGTACCATTTTAAATAAAAACAATAATGTTATGATGTAAGAATTACTTAAAACTTTAAAATACAAACTTGTATTCATATTTTTACAAATATTTAATATAAATTTTTTATTAACACATGTTAACTATGTGTAGTTAGCAAAAAACTAGAGCCTAGGCAATTGCTTAGGGTCGACCACATATGAATCCGCCACTGTTTCATAATATTAGAAAAAATATTTTTCGTACTTTACCCCAAGATAACCCAACTTTAGCACTACATGAAAAATCTAAACAAAGACAACCTTATATATTACAATAAGTAGCTTATAATTAACTTAACACAAATGCACACATTTCAAGGGAGCTCGATAGCCACATACTGAGATTTTCATGTTTAGCCGGATCGGCTGGCCTAAAAGGGTTGTACTCCTTAACATTTAGAAATTTCATTATTTTTTCAGGATTCTTCTATGGAGTAAGTAGAATGGCGGCATTTCTTTTCTTTTGCTGCCTTCCTCCCTTAGGAGTCTCTAGTGCATCATCTTCAATGTCAACGGTTTTAAAAAATTATCCAAGTCCAATGCGTGTTTCTCGATCTCCATAGTTATCGAGAGTTGCCTTTTTTGGAACACAATAATGACTGATGATGGGTTGGTCAAAACACCTACAATAAGCAACAAAACAATCAATACTCATTTCTGTACAAGAATGCACTATCCAATTATATATAATTACAATTATATTTTATATACTCGTATCAAATCCATGTTCATTCTTATCAAATATTATTGGTGAGACATCCACCTCAGAAATATAGTCTTCAACTAAGACAACATCACCTTTGGCCCTTATCTCGAAGCCCACCTCATCACGAAGTTTAACCATTTCATCCATGTAATTATCGGGGATGGGTTTACGATTCTTTCTCACATAAATAACTTTGGGAGATAGTAAACTAATCGTGTCTACAAGTTAGAAAAATATTAACTAATTCAATAATATATTGCATTTATATTAAAATATACCATTAACTATAAGAATAAATTACAATAACTTGTTGCATTTATTTTAAATAATAATTGACCAATTTATATTAATATTATGCATTTAATTTAAAAATATCTTTAACACATTCAATGCAGACTGTTTTTTTTCCGCACATTATTTTCCTGCTCAATATCTGAATCAATATTTGTCCCCAAGTAGCACGGGTAGATGTAACGTCTTTTTATGGAAAACCACACACTTTTGATTCTTTAAAAAAAGTTGTTCATCTACATCTCCATTTGCTCATAAAATATTCTCATCTCATCCTTCCCTACTTCCTTCACTTCAGTATGCTTGCAATCTTTTCTAACCTACAAAACTTGATGTTGTGGTGGATTAGATTGGACAACACGAGCAAAAGTAAAAGCTTTAGATGCACCGTCTCCTTCCTCCCCAGCTTAAGACGCATTTTCTTCTTTGTCTGTCATCAATGTTGGAATGTAATTAGCTCCTTTTTAAATCTATAGGAACAAATAAAATCCCCCCCTATATATTAATTGAGAACGTGTTGAGCCTATGTGGCAGGCTCGCATGCTTCGGGATCCCATGTGACAAAATTACATGCTTCGTTATTAGGCTTGGATAGGTTTGGATTATCTATAAATATGTTGATTATTTATGGTAGGGGTGGGAGCGGTCCGGAACGATCTTGGATTTGACTTGTCCGCATACTCATCCCACTTTTATGACGGGATGAGGCACCGTCCCCACCCATGTAATACATGGGTGTTATACTAGTAAATTATTTATAAGAAAAATTATCTATAAGTAATATCAAGAATTTTTGTAAGTAGAGTATCAAGAAATACGATATTTCTACTCGTTTTTCAAGTTTTCCAATAATTAATTCTTGATTATCTCGAATTTTTTCAATATTTCTTCAAAAGGGAGTATTGTTTGTCTTACTCATTTTCCGAAGATTTATAACATAAGTATTTTTAGCTTATTTTTTTGATTAATTTTTATGATTTTTCTGAAAATAGAATTTAAGGGTATAAAAGTCTTATAATTATTTTATGGAGTTTTGAATTACTTTTTATAAAATCTTTTGTGCCAAAGGTTAATTGAACAACATGAGTGGTAAGAAATTCACCTATGACCCGATTGGTCATGAATTGAAGTCACCGGGAGGAAAAGTGAGAATACCAATAATCCTCTTCAAATATGGTTTGATGAAAAAATTATCTAAACTCAGTTCCCGGTGAAAGTGGATAGGTGCAAACACATTTATAGTCACACGACGAAGCACAGAGGGAAAAGAAGAGCAAAAGAAATGGCTAAAACTACTGTCTTTCAATCAGTTCGGGTAACTCTATTCCTAATTTCCTATATCATTTAACAACTTTCTATTTCATGATGCGTTATTTTTACGGCTTCATTTTTAATACAGATCTCACCTGTAAATCCCGAGTTTCGATGTTGGGGGCAAAAGCTGCTAGAACCCTAGAACCATTTTCAATTGGGTGTTTCTCAATTTCTCCAAGTCCAGAAGCTGCAGGTCGTTCAATAAATTACATTTGTGAAGTGGACTTAAATACGTTTGTGACTGTGACTGTAACATCCGTCTCATGTTTCGCACTAATTATTTAATTTTGCACTTCAGCCGATTCTGTGCTGAGCTCTCGATCAAGTTCCATTCATCAGGCATCATTTGGATAGTATCATCATATTCTACCATGGATATAAGCAGTAACGAGGAGGAAGAGATATTTTCGCATACGAAAAGGGTAAAAAAATCTCATGAAGAAAACCACGATTTTTTTAGTGACTTGCCAGACCCGATTCTGGTTCACATTCTTTCCTTTCTGCCGCTACGTGATGCCATTAGGACTGTTGTTCTTCCAAGATTCGGTAAACTGTGGCTTAGCTTGCCGGTTCTTGATTTGGACAACTGTGTGTACCATGAGGATGATGAAGATACAGATGTCGTGATTTGTGACAATGAAAACTTCATGCATGTTGTTCATCAGGTTTGGAATCATCAAGGTGAGAACACGTTGAATAAATTGCACCTCAGGTTTGCCCTTGCGCTAACTTATTCACATTACACTGAGTCCGACCTTAATAATCCCAACCTTAGTGATTATGAAAGACGGAAGGTGGATAAAAAGAGGGCCGCTTTATATCAGGTGGGGAAATTAATCGGTTATGCTGTTAGCAGAAAAGTCAAGGTTTTGGATATCGATCTTGAGGGCTGTGATTTTATTGAACAATATTATGAGTTACCGGATGTTTTAAATACTGGATACTTGACGAATTTGCGGTTGGCCGCTTGTGACATTAGATCTTGCGAGCAAATAAATCTGCCGGCACTGAGAGTCTTGTTTCTCAATAAGGTTTTATTGAGTGATGAAGCCATAGAAAGAATCTTGAATGGTTGCCCGTTTCTTGAGGATCTGTCTTTGTTTGATTGTCATGGCTTTCGCCAGTTGAATTCCAAAAACCCAAACTTGAAGAAGCTGATGCTTAGTCTGGCCGTGAATAAGTGGATTGTGGTCGTGCAGTGTCCTCATGTAGTGTCAATAGGAATATCTGGATGGATCGAGGGTGTGTTTTTGGAACATGTCTCATCTTTGGTCGAAGCTTCCGTTGACTATATCAGCTCGTTCAGATGCATGGACAGGAAATATGTTTTAGTGCGGGCCCTACTGTTCATGGCTAGCCGGTGCAGGACTTTCAGCATATGCGATGGGAGTGTTTTGGTATCCTTTGTGCCTTTATATGTGTTTCAAGTTATTTGAACATCTGACTTCTTTATTGCATGAGAGATGAAATCAAAGGCTTTTGGATTTATTTATTTATTCTTGGTGAAGAACGAATCATTTACAGAGTACTTTCATGATGTAAAATATGGAGTGTTAATCTGATTATGAGCATGACAGTGAACTCTGATGCCTAAACGGCTGAAAACAGTTTATATGCTGTAGTTTTGCGTAATTTCTTTAAATGAGGAAACTATTTCTATATGGTAGCCGCAAGAACACAAAAGGTGATACGTTAATGAAAAGAGCAAAAAGAAACTTTTGTGACAATTTATGTAGGCCTTGTATCCTCACTAATGCAGATCTTGTAAATTTCATGAGATAACATATGCTACATGCTGGGACTACATGAATATAATTGGTTTTTATACTTTTATGAGCAGCTGATGTCAATATGGAAGTTGAAGAATGTCGTTTGCCCACAGTTCCAGTGGAAGCATATCAAAGTTAAACTTCATCTCACAAAATGGGACCTTCCCGGGCTTTCTCTCCTCCTGAAACATTCTTCTTCTTCTCTCGTGGAACTTACCATGCTTGCCCTTGGTCAATCTGATTCTTTCTTTCAGGTACAAATTTCTCCTCATATTTTGAATAATCATTTTCATCGTCCATCTTTCCCTGAATTGGAGTACTAAGGTCATTAAACTTTGTGCTGCCAGACTGCGGACACAAAATGGATTTGGGAATATGATTTTGATGGAGAGGGATACTTGAACTCACAGGAGGCAACCTTACCCTGCCTCGAGAGCATTAGGATACATAGCTGCCATATACGCGACCCATATTTCATCCAGATTGTGAAATTTTTGCTGAAAAATACTCCTAGGTTGCAGAAAATGGTAATTTCAACCGAGAGAAGATTTACCTCAGAACAACAACTGTTTGAGCTCTCGGAGGATTTATCAACGTCGCCTAGAGCCTCATTGGAGGCAATGGTGTGCATCTCTTAATATCCCATTATGTATTGCTACTTATGGCCTCGTTATTGCTTTTGAGGTGAAACTACTTGAAAAATGTGGCTTGTAATCTCTCAAAACTGGAAAATCGTTAGATCACTTTCTTGGTATTTTATTAGGAATGGGTCTTCATTTATGTGATCTACTTTATCAAAATGCGAATGATTTCCCTCCTTTT
>BKCP01006128.1:268413-324029 GCA_008636005.1 Striga asiatica
CTCTCTTTTGGCGGAAGTAAATGACAATTATTTGTCAAGGATAGTTCTTGAAATAGCTACTTTGACAATGGTAAAGTCCATTATTCGTGCAAGTGATTTTGCAGCTTTGCATTTGCTTGTTTGGATGTGCCCACCTATCATTACTTAGTAATTTGGATTGAATTGCCCATGTATCAAGTTACATGTGAACCTTATATGAAATATTGTTCAAAATATTCATTCGACATTAGTGAAGAAGACACTTGATAATATTGTGACTTGCTGTTCATTGAGTACAATTTTAGTACTACCGAAATTCGAAATTTATGTATTTTGTTATATATGCAACATTATTATTCATTTTTTTTCCCATTTTATAATACCATTTTATGTCTTGTGTGTGTTTATATATAATTATATATAAATGGATTGGATCAAATTAGTCAATTTTTAATTATGGGAATACGAGATGGAATTGCTGTTGAGACCCAATCACATCTATTAATTAGTGGACAAATCAAGATTTTTTTTTTTAATTATTCAAATATTGATTGATCGCTGCTGTAGACCACGGACATTTACCAACGGCGGCTTGCATTTAATTTTAATTATCTCTTGTATATGAACTAAATGTGCAATTATAAAACTTGCACTGTTCCTATCAAAATATGCAATTGATATCAACTAAGTATGCATTATGTAATATGTATGAACTACAATTGATATTAGCTAAGTATGTATTATGTATGAACTAGTCATGCATTATGTATAAATCAAGTGTGTACTATATGTCATTTTCTAAACTAAGTATTAACGCCGGTCAATGGCCAAGAATGCTAATCCTTGATAACTTAAAAGCCTTCTATGTGTCCTAATGAAATTTTTCGTGTTTTATTATAATTAAGTTAAACACAAATTGGTCGAGCACAAAAGCAGCACCATAGGGAATTCCAACAAGCCTACCCTCGATCAAATGCGCAATCTCCCACCTTCTCATTTTCCCCCAATTTCAAACAATACTTAGCTTTTCTGTTTGTTCTTAGTCTCGGTTTGCTTGTTTCCCTTTTATCATTTCTTTCCTAAGTTGGTGAAGAATCGATTGCCCGATTCATCCTTCACTCATGGGAAAAGATTTTTTTCATGCGTATGTAGCTTCAACATGTTTTATTAGTGTGTGTTTAGTGCATGTATGTGTGTGTGTGTGTGTTTGACAGGCTCAAGGTTAGAAAGAAGAATTGGACCAATGTCGCGAGCTTCTTCTAATAAAACAAGTAAAGAAATGTGAATGGTAATATGTTTTTGTTAATGCCTTAATCTTGTTAGTTGAAAGATACTTAAGTTTTTGTATTCGTCATCCGCACATATTACCTACATTTAGGTAAAAATAAGATATAGGCAATTATGGTTATTGTTAATAAATTTATAAGGCTATTAATAATATTTGAAAGGAACAAGTTAGTGACCCGCAAGATATAGGCAAGAACACTTTGTTGGTAACAGGACACAGCTTTAGAGGTCGAATATACAAGTAGATGATAAAAAGAATATGATAAATATAACAGTTTTCAATCTAATAACTAAACATGTATGATATATAAACTAAACATGCATTATGTATGAACTAAATGTGCAGTTTGTCAACACCGTTGATCACTGATCAACATTGGTTACTAGTTAACGGTTGTTGGCCGCCGGTCAACGCCGTTCAACTGATCTTGTTATTATATAATTATTTTAATGTAATAAGTTTTTATGTAATTAATGTAAATTTCAAAATATAGAGTATTGATTCTACACACATCAATGGCTAGAACTGAATTTCAGGGATAGTGCAGGTCATACGGACGAGCAGCCCGGGCAGCTGGGTCATCCCTCCGGGCAAACTTGGTGAATAAGACACCATACCTCTATATAAAGGGATATGGTAGGTTAGTTCTCTCTCTTGACACTTTTACTACTGAAAATACACTATTCATCATCTTCTAACTTAGGCATTGGAGGTTCTTATTGGAAAACCTCCCGGTATTGAGTTTTTGCAGGTCTTGAAAGTTGTTCACTGGCGAGAAAGCAGATCAGCTTGAGCTAAGCCGGTCGAAGGTTTTTTACGTACCAGTGAGGAAGTGGGATCGGTAGAAACACCTTCTAGAGATGAGTGAGGATTGGAGGTCGGCCAATTGTCCGTTTCCAAGTTTTGTCGGGCTTCAAGCTCTACTACTCGTTGTTTCAACGAGGCAATCTTCTCAGCTTCTTTATGAATTATTCTTTTTGTGATTTGTTGTTGGAGATCTTCTTGTTTGTGTTTGTTACCTAACTGGTTGAATATCGATCTGAAGTTGGAGCTCATGTTGGCCCCCTAGTGAGCATGGTTTTCGCCCATGCTTTCTCGATCCTTTTGAGGATAAGACTTCTGTTTGTCGTTACCGACTCATTTTTCTTGTGAGAGTGTCCTTCTTGGGACAATGAGACATGGCTTTAAAGTGATTTTTGTAGATTAGGATTTTGTTGAGGATTGTTAAGGGCATTGTTGCGTAGCATTTGGGAAAATAGTTTGTTAAGGTTGTAGAATTTTAAAATTTTGTGTAATGTCAGGATGAGGGTCGGAATTGCCCTCATATTGACTGCTAGAGTAGTTTGAAGGGAACATGATTGTTATAAAGATGTAAGTTAAGGATGTGAAGATTCACTTAAACTCTTGATTGTGCCCTTCCTCTAGCGCCAATTTGTTGACAATGCTTGGTTACCAGCGTAAATAGATGTGTATCGTGTGATTATTATATGAAATGAGCTTATTATATGTAATGGTTATGAGAGAGATCGTCAATGGCGTATGAGATCGACGCAGAGAAACAAATTAGGAGGAATTGTGATTGTGTTAGAGAGTATTTGCTTGTGTTTTTCTGAAATACTAAGTGTTTCATTTATGCATGAATAAAGTGGAAAATAATGATGGTCGTATGTCAACTTAGAAGTTAGGTGATTGACACGTGTTTCCATGCAAAAATATGACTTTTGATGATAGGATCCTTATTCTAGCTTTTGATGACGGGACCGCCTAGGCAGTCGTTTTTTCGATTCTCATTTACATTTTGCAGAGAGATCGACAAAAACTGCTAACAGGTGGATCGATAGTCAATTTGGCAAAAGATTGGCACAATGCTAGTCGAGGACCCTTAGGCCTTTATGTTCACGACGTGGGCTCGAGTTGTGGCCTGGATGGGTTGGGGTCGAATCACCTATGTGAATCATACACCTCTTGGGCTAGCCCATGGAATTCTGACATACAAGTTATAATAATATAAGTAAGTGATTCTTAAAACTTATGGGTGTCGTTAGAAATTAAATTTTTTATTTACGCAAATAATTTATTATAAATTCAAAAATTAACACCTAGGTGTTGTGTTGCCAGTAGTCTAAAAATAGTGTCCTCGTTTGACATAAACAATAGCTGGTGGACGTAGTTTGCAATTTAGTCTAAAGTATTTGCTGGAAAAGAAACCAAGGAAGCAGACGAGAAAAGAAAAAAAATATTCACAGTTCAGACACACGCAAAGGGAGAAATGGGGGCGGGCCAGGCGATGAAGAGAATCCCTCGTATCACATTTCCTCCAAGGCATCACAAACCCTCTGGTATATATGCATCATCTTCTTCACAATTCTATCACTGCTGTTCTATGGAGTACTTGATTTGTGGACGAAATTAATTTTACTTGCGTAATCGTTTTTGTTAACTACTGTCCCAATCTTCTGATTTCTCGAGCGTACCCAGATGTTTCGATCCTTTTCCAGAGTCCCCATAACGATATTGTTTGTGTTTTTTTGTGATTTAGGGTGAAAGTTGAAATCTTTGTGTATAGTTTGGCGTTTGTACATAGTATTGGTTATTTGCCTCAACTCGGGTGGTTATTAGTTGCCTCTTTTCTTGAAGATATGGTATGAATATGCTTGAGAAATTAAATATGGTCATGTGAATTGGATAGTATATGGAAGTTGTGGGCATATTTGAAGCCATAATGACCAAAATGAAAGCAAACTTATCTTTGTAGGTTAGTACTTAGCATGTATATTTCCTTTGTGTAACTAGTAGTTATATTAGCCAAAAGTTCACAAGATTTTTCCTTGTTAGTGAAAATTGGAAGAAATCTATGGATTTTAACACGCTTAGGCTCCAACATTTAGATGAGAAAGATTGAGGTTTTTCAATGTGTTCTGAGTTCTGACTCAATATTTAGAAATCCAATGTTGGGTGGTAAAATTTAGCGAACTTTGTAATCTTACCCAAAGAGCTGTTACTAGGTTAAACAGATCTGGGAATTCGAAAAATATCTTAAGTATGAGATGCATTGAAAAACTTCATGAATCCCAAATTATTCTACATCGTTACCTTGGCAATCTCTTTTCTTATTCTTTAGGTGTAGCGCGCCAGGTTGATGAAATATCTGCAAATGATGATGTTCATAAGAATGAAGATCTTGTTAATAAGTTCTTCTCGAGGGCCCCATCAAGCACATCAGTTGGGGGAAAGGCTTCTGATCAGCCGAAAAGAACGCCGGTCTCTCAAGAGGAGATTGAAGCCATCATGGTATGTCATATGCTATGTAAGATTAATGAAAATATTTTTGTACGACATCATCTGAGAGAGTAATATGCTGTGAAGGTTTTCCAATTTAGTGGTGTTGATTGAATTAGTAGAGTTTACCGCTGAAGTTTCCTCTTATATTTTTTGTGTTATTGACCTTTTAAGTGTATGATTGTATCATAAACTGGTGTTTGTTATGAGTTACGGGTGGATGGGGACGGGCGCTAAAAATTGCTTCTTAAAAAATGGCATGAACGTTGCTCTTTAATGGCCCTTTTTGAAGAAGTTCTTTCTTCTTCTTTTTTTTTCTTTTTTTTTTTTTTTTTTTTTGTGCGACCCTTATTGGTCACATTTTTTTTCCGTTTTTTTTTCAACCTCTTTGGACATTTACAATCCATTCGGCTACATTTTTTCTTTTCTTTTTTTTATTAATATAAACAAACTCCACAATTATCCCCTCCCATTCTCAACCCGAAACTCAATAATGTCATCATCACGNCTGACTCTACCACAACCTTGAGCCTTTGACAATAGAGGGCAGATTTCAAATGTGTTCAATGGATTTGCTTGCCACACCTTCATACTTGGAGAAACTGAAGAGGAAGATGGCAAATCTTCCAGAACATCTATTACATTACGAGTATTGCATTTGTTTTGGAAGCTTTCATAAGTTTCAGTAATAATGTCTAAAAATCTGGTGAAGAATTTTCAAATTTTAGAATTCAAGACTCTTAACTTGGTGCTTGGGATATCACATGTTATATGCTGACTCATGTTTGCCTTGTAAATTGCAATTTTCTTGAAACTTGAAAAGTGCCATTGGTCTGTATGTCAGCACTGGAAAATAGACTAATATATAAGTGTGAATTTGCATCCAATCATATATTACCTAAAACATCCTTTATACATAAAATGATAATTAGTCTTATTTAGGTAGTCCGAACCATTAAGTCACATTTCCCTATATATAATTCCAAAATGCGCTGAGCCTAAACGACAGGCTCTTGCGCTTTGGAATCCTACTTGACGAAAAATCATATTTCGTAATTTAGTTTGGATAAAAAATAATTTTATCCTAAGTCAATAATTTTATGTTCAGACACTCCCTAAATATTGAAAAGCTAACTTGGGTAATTTCATAATACTTTGACTAATATAACCTTTAATTTGTTTTGTAAACTTACTTACTGTTGTTTATATGACTAAAATAATCCTAAAATTTATTTTGGAATCTCTCAATTTTCCAAATTGAATTTTACAATTCAAATTGATAATATATCAAATTTTTATACATATGTATTAAATTTTTACATATTATATATCAAATTAATCATTTCTTGATGAACTTTGATTTGACATCTATATTATATATATAATAATTAAATAATTTTATTTATATTTATAATTAAAATTAAATTATCTATTAATATTAATTTGAAAAAATGTAATTATTTAAACTAACTTAACTACAAAGTAGTTATCTAATATAAATTAGAAAAATATATAATATAAGATGGTAAGTCATGTAAGTGATGGTGCAAGTTTAAATATAAATAATAATATATTTTTCAAAAAGTATTTAAAAACTAAAACAATTTTTGTTGTTATCCCCCCTATATATTAATTGAGAACGTGTTGAGTCTATGTGGCAGGCTCGCATGCTTCGGGATCTTATGTGGCAAAAATACATGCTTCGTTATTAGGCTTGGGTAGATTTAGTTTACTTCTAATCTAAATATATTTAGGTTCGGATTATCTATAGTATCTTGATTATTTATGGTAAGGATGGGCGCCGGCCGGGACGGTCTTGGATTTGACTTGTCCGGATACCCATCCCACTTTTATGAATCCGTCCATGAACGGTCCGGGATGAGGCACCGTCGCCACCCATGTAATACATGAGTGTTGTACTAGTTGTTATTTAATTTGAAATATAATTTTCTTAACAACTATCGTGTAGTACACGGGTATTGTACTACTCTTTACACACATATGCATATATTTATAAATTGTTATAAACATAAATATAAGTATAACATTTGATACCATACGTATATTTTTATCCACATACTACAATGAATTGATCACTCTAATGGTTAGGCCATCTCAATCCGAAATTCATAAAAAGGGAAAAACTAGGTTTACTTTTAACTTGTGCTTTTTATGGGGTTTTCTAGATATGGCCAAAACCCGTTTCCATTTCGGACCCGACGATTCCGAGTCGTTTGGTAGAAGACCCTGAACCGGCCCAGCTATATGTACGGGCCGGCTCAATATACCGGCCTAACTTGTCAGTTCATGGCTGGTTCCGACAGTTCTAGGTCGTTTTTTAAAAAATAAAATAAAACAAAAACTGACCGTTGAATTTTCAACGGTCAGATTAATCCTACAACCCATATTCAATTAGCTACCGAGTACCCAACTGTAGATCGACCCAGCTCGGACAAAAAAAATTTAAAAATAAAATGTCGAAAATCCAAACTCGTCTGCCAGCTCAAACAAGGTGGGTTAAAAGAAAAATTAAGACCCAAAACCGACCCGTTTGTAGCACGGGTTCGGTTCAATGACCCGTACATGCGGGCCGGTTTCGGGCCAACCCAAGCCATGTCTAGGGGTTTTCAATTCATGGAATTCGTGTAAAAAGTTTTTTTCAGTAATTAAGTGAGATGCATGCAGTTTAAAAAAGATAAAAATGGGTTTGATCAATAACTGAGCAGTATTATCATTTAATAATAATGGCTTCACAGTAAACCTAATGGTTTTACAGAATCACGGCCTAGTTATTATTTTGGTATCAATTTCTCAATACTTAATCTTCCAATATCCATAGGTTAAAAACTTGGAATAAATTTCACCCATATTGTCTAGGATGACGAAACAAAATAAACAATAAAAAATTAAAATGGTTTTGCGGATAACTAACGGTATAGCCAGTAAAACATCAGATCATGGGATGTAATTTTTCGTTTACCACCAAACCATCACGCTAAGAAGCTTCTAGGAAATTTATGACGGTATCAGAACACATGACCGAAAAAGAATATAAAACACACTACAAATAAAATAAATAAAAAAGGAAAAGTCAATCATATTTTTATTTTTAATGTTGTACTTTAAATTAGAAAATGACAAATAATCTCCGGTAAAACAAATGATATTCTCATGTAAAATAAAATAATGTAAACTTCATTTCATGGATATCTAAAAAATCCGTCTTTACTCACAGGAATTCAAAGTTCAAACTGTTGGCCAAAAACCAAAACCCATAAAGAAAAAGAAACGCTTTTGAGTACCTGAAAGTCAGCTGCAGGGGCAAACATTCCGACCGGCTTCTCAAGGAGTGACACAGGTTTTCCATTGAACATGAACTTTTTTAAGTTACATGTCAAAACTGTAGCTGGACAAATAAAATGAGAAGGATATTGAACATCAAGTGAAATATAATAAACAAGTCTCCCACCTAAATTGAGAAACTTGGCCAATAAAACCATAAAACAAAAACCGAAAAATTTTATTCATGGACCAGATATGCAGAAACCACAGATAAGGAGAGCCAAAAAGAGAGAGAGAGAGAGAGACCATAATATAACAAAATTACTAGTCATTTCAAAAGAAGAAAACTGCGAAAAATAAATTGTTTTCAATGTGTACTTTCAGGAGAATGATGTATCCGACTTAAATTGACCAACTCTGGCACCATAGCCTCAGATGCCTCAGACAACACATCAGAATTAAGCAAGGGATCATACTTAACATCTACCAACTCCAATTCCTCATTTTTTATACCGGGCTTCAAGGGAACATCTTTGACATGTTCGAAAGGAGTATCAGATCCTTCGACCCTTTCCTCAGGCATAGGCTCATCGTCTTTCTCATGCTTCTCAAGGTCCATGTCAGCAGCTGCCTCTTTGAGATTTTCAGTCACAACATTACCAGCCGGTTGATCAATATCATGTTTCATGGCCCCAGTTTTGTCCTCGACGCCCTGCATGCCGTCTGTGGGATAAAGCTTCTCGGTTTCATCTGCTTTAACGACTTTATCCTCCTTGTTGGAATTTGAGATGAAGACATCCGAAAGTTTGGGTTTCTCTCCATATTCAGCACGAACGTTCTCCTTCTGCCTCTTATAGAGAGACATTGATTTCTGCAGATCATGAGATGACAAAATTAGCAAGATGCTAATAATACACATAACACAACACGAATAACACAAAATACAACAAAGGCAAAATAATGCAAGCCACAAAGCAAGAACTGCTTTTAACTTCCCTCGTGTGTGTGTGTGTGTGTGTGTGTGAGACTTGGTACAACTGTCTCCAAACTACTAAATGTGTGAAATATTCTGGGACATATATAGATGGATGCTTAGCCACAACATTCCAAATGACTTGGTACACATGTGTGTGTGTGTGTGTTTGTGCGCTTAGCCACACACACATGCGCATGGAGAACATTCGCAAAAAATATACCTTAAAAACTGAGTCATCAGAAGACGCAAAAAGTGTAACACTCAAAAGTCCAGACGAACCCATTTTTGCTTCCGCATCCTGCCATGCAAAACCAAAATAAAAGAAAAAAATTGAGGACCAATGCAACTCTTCTCAAAATTCAAGCAAAACTAAGCAAGTGCACCTTACCTCCATATACAAAATTTTAGAATCGTCCATAGCTGAAAACGTTATCTTATCATCAATCAAGCCTGTGCACTTATCAAACAACTCAGGCTCAGCAAGATCCGCCGAAAGATCAAGCTTCGAAAGGTAAACACTGCAGAGGGGCACATCATCCTTTCCCGACATCTTTCCAACACCACCACCACTGTCTCCCGAACTAATAACAGCAGCCCCAACTTCATCATTCTTTTCAACAGTCTTAGCCGACCGCATAAAATCGTCAGCGCCATCCACCGCCACAGCTTGGCTCTTCTCATTTGGTAGCGGCTGAACGGACTCACTCCCCATAGCTTCATCCCCACTTCGAATCGAGTTGCTCTCCTTCTCGTAAGACGGCAAATCCACGCTTGGGGTCCTATTAGCCCCCTTCCACAAATCCCCACTCGTCTCCCAGCCTCGACCACCAGAAATATTCCTAGCAAGGTCCCATTCCGGCCTACCCACAAAAATGTGCGGCTCGTCGCCAAACAGAGTACTACTCGTATCCCACCCGTGCAACGGCGGAGGACATGTGTCGTCCAGCTGGCTCCGCCATCCCAAAGGCCGGCCGGGACCCACAAACCGGTCGGCATCCGGCACATGGTAAGGGGAAGGGTGGTGGTGACTCAGCTCCAAGGATGGACGGACGCCAAACATTGGAGGGGCGTGAAATGGCTGCATGACAGAATGGAAGCCGACAGGTGGCGGGGCATGCGGGAAGGGCAAAAATCCATTGGGCACGGGAGGCGGCCAAGTCTGGACCCCTCTCCACGCATTATTGTTCCCTTGCATTCTTCCGATATTGGGCTCACCCATCCTCCTGTGGCGCATGTTGGGCTTTCTGTGGCTATCGTCCTCACTCGGGCCCAATAGGGAAGGGGGCGGAGGGGGCATCAATTTGGAGCTGCTGGAGTAATGAGTGTTCCGGGCAAAAGGTGAAGAGACAGATAAGGTGTCGGCATCAGCCTGTTGTATGAGATCTTCAGAAGGGTGTTGTACATTAGTACCAAATTCGTGGATTGTCCTGCCTTCCCTAGCAGGATAGTCCTTCTCCTTCCAATCTCGGATGCCGCCACTCCTTTGTGTAGACTCGTCGACATCGATATTACGTCGTACATTGAATGGTCTCCTGTCAACACTCGATGATGGGGATTTATCAACTAGTGGGAGGGGGGAAGAACGGATGTCAGGCTTGAGGCGCCTTTCAGAAGGTGAGGTGCCAAAATGGGCACCATCGTCTTTTTGACCGAGCTTATCGAATGACCGAGATGGAGTCTTCTCAAGACCAGCATGGTCTCGAGACGAATTCATGCTGTGCCGGCATCTCTCCTCGTAACTGTAATCCCTGTACTTTGACTCATCTTGCTTCCCTGCCCTGATTGATGTTTAATAGACGTGTGAAGACATCAGCTCAGAGAATATGGCTATATATGACGTACGATCTAATATTTAATCTTTTAAAATCTACAGCCAAGCCTGTCGAGCTGAATTATGAACAAGATCAAACTAGCATGGCAGATTTGATTTAGATTCACAGCTTTTTCAAGCTAGAAAGGGCAAAAAATACAGAAGAATAACGAAAGTTTCATGGTCAACATAAAATTGGTCAAACAAGATTAAAAAAGACATTTAAGTGCACAACATAACTATGTAATTATTTATAAATCATCTTGATTAATAATATACAACACAATACNCCCAAAAAAAAAAAAACAAAAAAATGAAGACTTGAAGGATGGACAAAATAAAAACGACTAAAGCAGCAACAGAACGCGACACAGAGGATGAAGGTGATTAAATAAAATGAGAGTCAGAGATAAGAATAATAATATTCAGGTCTAGCCCAAAGAACTTGTACGCCAAAAAACAAAAGGTGTACCAAGATGGAACAAGTAGTAAGACATCATCATACGGACAGGCTCCACTCGTCCTAACTACCACAAGGGAGATCAAGTACCGCAGCAAAGTAACATCTACATTCATCCAGCAGAAATAGTCCAATGTGTGCAGATAACCAAACATTCAACTACATTTGTACATGCCCAAGAGAAAGTAAAGAAAAAAAATCTCCCGGACACTAAAACATTTATTAACCTCATATACTATTAACTTGAGATCATTTACCTCTGATTTCACAGAATTGCAAAGGTCTCAAACTTATAATCCCATGCTCTCTACACTCAAATGTTGATTTAATACTGAAGAGACGTTAATATCAAGATGAACAGCAAACCACTTCAGCACTGTAGCAAATATATAAGTATCTAACGCCATACCTCTGCGCGTGAGAACCTGGAGTCGGCGAAGCCCGCCTTCTATTGTGGCCTGATGTAAGTTCCACATCAACATTTCTGGAAGACCTCACTCTATCACTACCTGGATCCATCCTTCCACTGCTGGCACTTTTCTTTTCAGAATCATATCTTTGATCCTTCGAGCTTCGGGATTTAACATCGCCATAATCCTCCTTCTCATTAGTTCTCCTCCTGCCTTGATCATCTCGATACCTGCCCGCTCGATCATCGCGTGTTGGACTTTCATCATAAGCGCTTGATTTCCTAACATGGTGATCAGCAGCATAACCATCATCCCTGTAACGTTTGGGGTCAGACTTATCTCCAGACCGGTCTCTCGAGGTATGTTCATCCCTCAAGTTCGAGTCCCTCGGTCTCTTCTCTCTATCGTATCCATCTCCTTGCTTACTGTCCTTATACCGAACATCTCTCTCAGTATCCTCCCGACACTTTTCTTCCTTGTGCCTATAATCTCTATCACTTTCATCTCTGAACCTACTATCCCTACGCCTGTCATCTCTGTCCTCATCCTCATAGTACCTTTCGTCCGCATGTCTGCCATACTTGTCACCATCTTCGTGAACTCGGTCTTCACGGTACTTATTGTCTTTTCTGCTTTCTCTCTCCGCACCTTCATGGTACTTTTCCTCCATCCGCCTGCTGTTTCGTTCCCCATTGTCCCGGTGTTTCTCATCCTTGCGCCTGCTGTCTTGATCAGCATCTTCACGATGCCTATCGTCTCTACGCCTGGAGTCTCTCTCACCATCTTCCCGATATCTTTCATCGTGATACTTATTATCCTTGTCTGCTTCTTCCCGGTACTTCTCGTCCCTCCGTCTATCATCTCTGTAGCCGTCTTCCTGGTATTTGTCCGAATGGATTCCATCTTTATGCTTGTCATCTTTGTATTTCAAGTCCTTGGAGCGCTCGATTTTGGATGACGACCGTCTCACTTCACTTTCTTTGGGTTCTTCATAATATTTCTCTCGTTCACTGGAGTTCCCTATTTTCTTGTGTGGCTTTTTTTCTATATCCTTGTCCAGATCAAGAGTTCGCAAATCATCCAAAGAAGTGCGTTCTGCTAAAACAGGTGACTGAAAATAAGTCCCATAAAAGTGACAGTACAATTCTAGCACACTCGAAATACAAATATACCAATTATCTAGGCTGAAATAAGCAAAAAGAGACTGTCTATATCTTGCAAATAGTTTTCTT
The DNA here is from genome assembly GCA_008636005.1 of Striga asiatica. NCBI lineage: Eukaryota > Viridiplantae > Streptophyta > Magnoliopsida > Lamiales > Orobanchaceae > Striga > Striga asiatica. The sequence goes on from BKCP01006128.1 coordinate 281,130, forward strand.
TATTGATCTGGAATTTGGTTGCATCAAAAGGAAAAGGGTAAAGCAGGGGCATATACAATCAGGCCCGACCATCAGTTTAGACACAAATAAAATGTCAGGGGAATGCAGCTTCTACTCAAACAAAGAGCAACAGCTAAAACATCAAGAAAAAGAAACATTGATACCTAAAATCTATCAACCAAAAAAATTAGATAAAAGTCTAAACAAATAAAAAGTCTAATGGCATCCGTTCAAATTCTAATGAAAATTTTCTTCATCTCAATAGGTGCATGAATCCCCTTACCTAGTATTTATGAAAACAAACAGGAAAACCAGGCATTATGACCTTGCTCATTCTATTTTATTCAACTTAAATTCATGAACACTTTAAAATTCTTTTCCGGATGTACATATAATCATTTCAACTAAACCAAACCAAATAACAACAAAGCCAAAATTGAAAAAATTGCATCTTTAAGGATCAAGTGTTCAAAAGCAAAAACATACTTATGGTGCAGCACAGATGGCGAAAGTCCAGTAGCCGAAATATAAGAGGTTTTTTTTCTAATGAAAAAAGATGGGCCTTTACCATTCTTTGTAATGCAATCAGCATAGATATGTTGGTTAAATAAAGAAAACAATTTCAAAAGCATCAGAAGAAACACGTACACATCATTCTAATAGATAGAGAAAAAAAAAAGTCAAAGTGGTTTGGATTGTATCATCAACATAAAAGCAAAAAGGTGAAGGTTGAGCTACACATGAACAAGATAAGAATATTAATTATTAACCATGAATTTCCATACCACCAACAAAAAGTTACCTTACCATTATTTTCTCGAGATCGTTTACTCAGTCTCTCGCCAACTAAATCTACCAACTGAGTCCCCTGCTGCTTTCCAACATCAAAATCCACCAACTTCATATCAGCATCACCACTCTTACTCTCATGTCCCCCATTCTTCTCCTTTTCTGACCTGCGATCCTTGTCCTTTGACTCCTTCCCGTCTTTACGCGAAGAGGAATCCCTCTCAGACTTCCGCTTTGACTCGCCTTTACTCTTACTCTCCTCTTTCTCTACCACTACAGATACTAAAATGTCTTCTTTTCTCTCTCCAGCAGATCCACTTTCACGCCTTTTACTCTTACTCTTTGATTCAGACCTCATGCTTTCGCCTTTAGTGCTATTCTCCTTTGATTTGTGAATTTCCTTCTCAAGCTTCAAACTCTCCCCTTTATGAATTTCTTTCTCCACAATCCTCTCACTATTGTCCCCCTTCTCTTCTCCACCTTCCTTCCACCTATCGCCACCAATAACAGTGTCAGTTTTCTCTTTCCGCCGCTTGGAGGAAACATACTCCTCCACAACATCTCCATTCCCATGGCCATTCAGATCCCGATCGCCCTTAACCTCACGCAACTGAGACGAGATTTTCCGCTTCTCACCAGATGCCGACTCCCTATGGCCACGTGTGGAGCTTTCATCCTTGCTGCTTTTCTCCTTCATCTTCACTACATCCTCTTCAGAGTCGGAATAACCCTTTGAACTATGTTTGCTTTGTTTATGAGATTTGTGCCTCGAATTTTTGGGCATATCTGCAACCCGCGCAACACAAATAAATAAAGAAAGTATAACTACACACGAAACAAAAGACCTATTTCCCACACTCCGGCGACCAAACGCGCTGAGCGGCAGAAAATGTTTTATTTTTCCAGCCCCAAAATGAATAAGATTAGTCCACCACAAAATAACAATCAGAACAATGCTCTAGGCTCTAGCCCTCAGGAAATGAGAAACCCTAATTCAACCAATCACTACAGAAAAACTTGACAACGCGTCGATTCCAATCCGGCAATGAACCTAAATTTGAACCGAGAAATCACGGCGCCCGAAAATCGAACTTTTGCAGTCCGGTTGCTTGAACCCCTCTCAGATCGCTGATTGCGGCGGAACAAAAAATGGGGGAAATAAGTCTACGCGTTCGCCCCTCTCTCTAAGTATTGAAAATGCATTTGCGGTAAGCTCAGGAAAACGAAATAAAGATGTAAGTAAAATAAAGTAAAATCGAAAATTTTGCGGAACAGCTATAGAAAACGTGAAGAAAATTTTGGAAATTTTTTAGAGAGAGAAAGAAAGATCAGAGGCGAGGTCTATTGATGTATTTTATGTTCGCTGAGAAAAAATAAAAATGCAATCTGTAATTGGGGTATGGCAGATAGCTGGGTTTTGAAATGACAACTTTGTCCCTAGGCCGATCAGGTATTTTCGAGGAATCGTTGCCCGTACCACTTGGTTCTGGTTGCCCTTGCTTAGTTGCTTCTTTTCGGGAAGGCGATCTTCGGGACCATGATTTCGAAATTATCCATTAATTAAATTTCGTAATTATGTTCGTGTAATGAATTTGCGTAAAATAAAAATAATCCACCCGGCCTGTTTGATATACAAGATTGGATTAGATAGTAATAATTTGGACTGCCTATATTGTATTGTTAAGATTTCAGGAATTTTGAGTTTGTGGCCATGATTGTGGGCAAGAGAAAGTTAAAAAAAAATTAATTTTTGTGTTTGTGTGGAATGACAATTGTTAGGATAAAATACCATTTTACTTAATTATCCTTTCATTGTCTAATTTTTTTAACGACAGAAATTCCATTTTTTCCCCGTCTGTTGCCCCAATTCTAACCTAATTCTGTTGGCCGTCGAAAAATGAGATCTCTCACTCTCGCGCAGCGATCTCTGACAGTTGGCCATGGAATTGAATCAAGACGAATCATCCGGCGTAAGGTTTCGACGGGACCTATTCGCATCTGTGAACTTCTTCCATTGGTTCTGTGACTTCACGGTATTGTGTAGTGTACAACCCCAAATTTTTTGGTTTCTTACAGATACCTTCTTCCTGTGAAGTAATTATTTAATTGGATTGGATTATCTTTTTGAATCAGCGTTGTTATTTATTTTAATTTCTTGTCTTTTGGGTATCGAAGCAGTATGCAAATGTGTACCACATTATTTGCGAGTTGTGAATGAAAAAGGCAAGACTGTGTTGTTGTTTTGTCCAATCCGCAGAACCATTATTCTTTCCCCAACTAGTTGTATTCAAAAAGTATATGATTATATTCTCTGGCTTGTTGATGTCTGCATGGGTTGCTGTCATTTCCCATTGGATTCCTTTTGAACAGTAGGATACAATTTGGCAAAGATATAAGAAGGTTTTTGAAAAATAGTGTTTGAAACTGGTGTGCTTAATCAGTTGTCAGCTTTATCATTTACTTACATCACATAAATTGTGTAATTTCTATATTTGGTTCACATTACTCGCCTCTGTGTGCTCGGTCATGTCCTCCCCTATATAAACACGTTCGTTTACCTTACAATTTCCACATTCAAGTGACGGGCAGAAAAATAAGATTTAATTAACCCAACCTCTATTGTCATTGAACAACTGTATAATGGCACGTTTGGGAAGGGAAGCCACACAAAATGAGTTCCTTTACGATGATCGTTGGACCAAAGAGGTGGAGAACCTGTTCATAGACCTCCTTGTAGAGGCACATTTTGGTCTTGAATGGAGACATGGCAGACCAGGTTCACATGTATTCGCCTACTGCCGTGGTGTATTCGCCTATTGTAGGAACACAAACTTACAGAGAAGTCGTAGCCCCCCAGTGAATTTTTTGCCTCTTCTGCACCTCACTCACAGATCTTCTTTGACATTCTTCTGTGGGCCAAAGACGACGATGCTTTATAATGTGGCATGTTGTAATTATTTGGTCACTCAAGGTTAATTTCGTCCGAAATGTGAAATATCAGGGACAAAAAAGAAATTTAAGTTGGGCCTGCACTGTATGGATCAAAAATATCACATGGGCTACACGGGATTATTTAATACCCGAAAACCCAGATTATGTGATTTTAATCTCGGGCTCTACCTAATCCTACGGGCCGCAGTCTTGCAATACAAACGCCAGAGTAGGTCTGGACAAAGGGCATAATCCTATCCAATCTTGTATATATATATAATTGCACAATGCATCAAACCTAAGTGGCATGCTCTCACGCTTCGTAATTCTATGTGACAAAAAACCTTGCTTTGTAGTCAGACTTGGATTTTACATAATTTAGTTAAATTATTACTTTAGAAAAAGTTAGATGAATAAATTGCATAATTTTAAACGAGATGGAAATCTAGGGTTAATTGAATATGAATTTAATAAAAGATTATATTTGGAGCGTCAAATTCTGCTCGATGACTCTTTCAAACTTTTTTTTAGGGTTTAATTTACACAGTTATATATCTCATATCACTTCATATAATGTTTTTTTTCTCATTCTTCTATTAGCCTATATTATTTATTTTTTCATCATAAATGTCTAACATAATATTTTCTTTTATTTTTTATTATGGTTTTTATAAGTGTTTAATTCTATCATCTTCTTTAATTTCTTGCGAATTTAACTTTTCAAAGATCATATGTTTGTATAGTTTGAACCTACTGATTGTTTACTTATCCTGTCTTTTTCATTTGTAAATTTATGTTTTCAAGTATCAAATGTTTATTTTAAATGCCAAGAGTTTATGTGTTGATATAAAGTGATTATGAATATTATTGGTAATTTTAGAAGATAAAATTATTATCTTTTGACAATGTTTGTGTCTAACAAATAACCATCCTAATAATCTTTTTCTATAACATGATGCAAAAAGTAAAAAACAAAATTCAATCTCTCTTATCTATATATGAAGAAGTTAGTGTCCTTCAAATAGTGACATGTGGCACTTTGTGATGCCCTTAAATATTGACATGTGGCCTTTTATGGGTGCCAATGCTTTGCAATTCTAGAGTCCTTAATGGCTGGCACGTGACTGAAAAAAGCTTTGCATATGATTGCAACGTGGTCATGTAGTGTCCTTCAAATAGTGACATGTGGCACTTTGTGATGCCCTTAAATATTGACATGTGGCCTTTTATGGGTGCCAATGCTTTGCAATTCTAGAGCCCTTAATGGCTGGCACGTGACTGAAAAAAGCTTGGCATATGATTGCAACGTGGTCATGTAACTTTGCTATTTTTACATGCCTTCTTTTCTGACTTTTAGCACACTTTTTCTTGGCTTTTCGTGTGATTATTTTTTTTTTCCATTTCTCATAGCAAACAACGTCGTATTGGGGTTGAGGCTACTTTAGCAAGTATGGTGTCGATTGGACATCTCCTTTCTCCCCTCAAAATCAGGCCGTCTTGAGCAATTTGGTGCCCCGAAAATCTGCAATTCGCCTTCTTCACGCAACCTTCAGTGTACTCTCTCATTTAATTCTTAAGCATCATAAACGTTCCCTTCGTCTTCAATCTCACCTGCTGCATTTCTCTCACTTCTTCCCCTTCAAAATCGCAGCTCACATTTTTCTCTCTATCTTAGGAGCCGATGAAGATTAGGCGATTGGATATTGTTGTGGGACTTTGGTCTGATGTATTTGACCGCTGACGGTTTTGGTAGCGTCCACGCCGCCATCTCTGTTTTGGATTCCATCTCCGAACTAAAGCTGATGGTCGAGAGCAGCGAGCGGCACTGCATCTGACGGACATTGAAGTTCGCTTTCCTACAGCTACGTATGCGGACTTGCCCGACAATAGAGAGTACTGACGTCTTCTTTGCCCACGGCGCTGCATCGGATAGACAGTGAAGTTAGCTTGCCCACAACCCGACAATAGAGAGCCGCGACGTCTAACTTGCGACGGCTACGTATGCAGACCCGCCGACACAGAAGGCTTTGGATTTTTAACCTGGAGGATCGCAATTCACACCTCAAGAAAATTGAGTATGTGCAAATTTCCCAGAAACTTCTAATATTTGATATTGGAGAAGTGTCAACAATTTGCTTTCCTGCCAACACAGTTCAATTTTATTGATTTTCTTGGTTTATTTATTTAGTTTGTTAGTATCCTCATGTGCTATCAAATTGAAGATCAGTGCTAAACGAAGATGATCCTAGATTCAAGAGGGCCTAAATACTTATTTACTATGATGGAGGTTTAGAGGTAAATTACTGGTAATGACTGCTTCATTCTTGAGTTTCTTTTCTTACACTCATTTAGCCACATTCTTATTAGTATGATACTAAAAAATCAGCCAACTAGACATACACTTAATGATAAAATACGCTAACTCAACTCCGCTACTGACAATGCAACATCCCGATCAAGAGGCGACAATAATTTGCCTCTGGTGCATACTGAGAACAATAGAGTTGACCATAATTCATAATAACACTGGGGAATGGTTGAGCACATGATAATTCAGGCATAAAAATGATGCACTATTTATGATGGTCCTTATGTTTGAAATCAGTATTTTCTATTGCTCAGGTTGTTCCAACCACAAACTTGATACATTCAGGCATATCTGGCGTTTGATTGGTTCCATTTAACTGTTAATTTATGTTGAATGTAATTCATGGTATGTGTTGGTGATCACTTTGATGCTTCCATTCGCCATCTTTTGGCGATATCACAGCTTACTAATGTATAGAAACATTAAGCTGCTAATGGAAAATGTAATGACTAGAGATTTAGGGCTTGTTTGGAAACACTTATTGAGAAGTCCATTTTAAGATGGACTTTTTGAAAAGTGACTTCTCAAGAAGTTTTCAATGTAAACTTCTTTGAAATGGACTTTTTAAGGGAGTTACTTTTTTTTTAAAAGTCCATTTTGTTATTTGCACCAAACATCTTTTTATATAGTAAATGAACTTTTATAGTCAAAAGTCCATTACAAAAGTGCATCCAAACATACACTTAGTCGTCAACTACATAAGATAACTTTTGTTTTCATTACGGCCTCATGGAATGATGTTCTAATGAAAAATTATTTTGCATGTTCAGGACTACATATGATGTAACACTCAATGATGTTAGCTGGTCCCTCGAGGCGGCGCTGGTGGCAAGGATACCGCCGACAACGCGGAGGAGCTGCCCATTTTCAGCATAAAAAACATGCTCTGGCACGGTGGCTCCGCCTGGGACGCCTGGTTCAGTTGCGCTTCCAATCAAGTACTAATATATACAACTTAAATATCAAATTTCATATTTTGTTTTAATTTTGTGTTGTTACAAACTGTTTGTCCAATTACAACATGAACTATTACAAGGAGAATTATTGAATTAATTATCTAACATGTATTTTTCTTTTTAATATTTGAAAGTTGTAGAAGTGCTTCAAACACTGCAATATTCATTTTCACAACTTGGAATGTTATTTGGAATTATTTTCCAAGTGTTTTATGGCTTGTATTCCTTGGGCAATCTCTTCCGAGAAGTAAAAGCATCATGTATTAAGTTCTAGGAAACAAATAAATAAATTGAAAACATAATGTGACAATTGGAAATTATAATAATTAGTACTTAAATAAAAGTATCCCTGAGGTAGAAGTATCCCTGAGGTAAGCTTAGTTACAACAATCTCCAGTTGTTTTTAAGGTTACAGATACTCCCATCTTGAGGGTAAAATTGCAACTAAAAAGAGGTAAAGGGGTATTATTAATTTTACAATATAATTGTTATATTTTTTTGGGTTAATAACATTTTCCCATCTGAACTTTCACGTTTTTGGCGCATCACCATATGAACTTTTTTTTTTACAAACCACCATCTAAACTACACGAATTTGTCAAATTGGCCTCTAAACCGGATATAAAAGTGGTTTTGAATAAAAAAAAAGCTGATTTCTAAGGGTATTTCTGTAATATCATATATTTTTCAAAAAAAAAATAAAAAAAATAAAAAATGAAGATGTTGGTTTATCTTCTCCGACCGTATCTCTTGCAACACCTAATCGACCCTCAAGTGCCTTCTCCGATCCTCCGCCTACCCGGACGAGTTTCAGGGTGTGTTGTCTAATCGATCCTCAAGTGTTCCTTCGAGTTCTGCAACACTGTCAGGTCGTCGCCGGAATTTCGCTGCTCGGTCGTCGGTCATCCCACTGCCAATCTCAGCCCCAAATTCGACGCCACCAACAATAACCCGGTGGGTCGCCGTCATCCCACCCGCGACGTGAACCACGAAGCCCAAAACAATGAAATACGGTCAACCCACTGCGCAATCTCAGCCCCAAATTCGCCGCCACCAACAATCAGCCGTCGGGTCGCCGTCATCCCGCCCCAACCGCCGCCATCCCACTCGCGACGTGAACCACGATTCAGCCTGAGCATCCACCTCGTAGAGTCGTAGGGCTTCTCGCCGCGCCTGCTCGCCTGCAAGTCGCCGGAAGACAGGGCTCCATCTCGATGCTCTTGCCGTCGGAAAACGCAGCTCTCGAAGGTGTTGGCTTCAAGGCGGCCGGACGATGGTCGGAGAAGACGATGGCTGCGGGAAAAGTCACCGAAATCGCTGCTCCAGACGAGAAGGATGAGGTCGCCGAGTTTGTTGCTGCTCGTCTCCGCCAAGAAGAGAGAGAGACGACGGAAATTTTTAAGGAAGGAGATGAGAGGCGATTTGTTGGAGATGTGCTTTTTTGCTGCAGGCCAATTTCAGATCTGATTTAGGAAGAACGATGAAGAAATGGTGATTTGATCAAAGAGGGGTGACAAACATATACAACTCCTAAAATACCCTTACAAATCAACTTTTTTTGACAAAAACTACTTTAATTCTGGTTTGAGATGGCAAAGTGACAAATTCGTGTAGTTTAGATGGTGGTTTGTAAAAAAAAAAGTTCATATGATGATGCGCCAAAAACGTGAAAGTTCAAATGGGAAAAAGTTATTAACCCTATTTTTTTTCCTCTTTTGCAAATTTGCATAGTTTATTTCATTTAATTTTCATTCAATGATTTATTTAAGCAAAGGAGAAATGCTACCTTATAAGTTATAATATGTGAAATTTCATCTTCCATGTACGCCAGCATGGCTTAATTTATGACTGAAAATCACTTTTGCTTCATCATGCTTCAAGCCAGGTGAAAGATCAATAGTTTCTATATTAAGGTTCTTTAAATTGACTTATATGATTATCTTTGAATAAATGCTTTTTTTGTATAAAATATAAATAATGCAGTGGTTTGGGGCGCTAGATGGATTGCTAGGTCCTTACTGGAAAGCAGTGGGTATAGCCTTTAACCGCACTTGTGTTCTATTACCATTCTGAAAATAATTTGTGAATGAAACACAAGTGGCTAATCTCACTTTACTTTTTCTATAGCCTGCTCTTGTTAATCTCATTATCCATTTACTCAGAGGGGTTGTTCTATACATTCCTTTGAGCTGGAGGCAAAAACCATAAACTCTATTTTATGGGCCACAGAAACTTATCACTTTTTGTGTTCTTATAAAGGTTGCCTTAGAGGTTTGATATTCTCATGAATTGTATTTCTACTATAATTTAGAACTACCTCTGTATTTGATTGGATGACTGTTTCAGGAGGCGTATACTACTCCAATTCAGCCTCTCGATGTTGTAGCAGATAGGATTATCTTAAACTGTGCAAAGCATAAGTAGTTTCTCATAAACTGACGATTTTTTAGAAGCTTCGCTTCAAACTACTATTGTCGGTAGAGAGAGAACCGAAGAGAGAGGAGCGTAGAATTGAAGTGATTAAGAGCATAGTGTATGGTGAGCTAGCTGAGTGGATCACTAGCTTCAGCGTCGTGTCACAAGGTGTTGCTGGTGGTGCTCGCACATGTAAATATGCTCACAAAATTATAATACTAACATACATAATTATTGAAAAAAATAATTATACCAACATCACAAAACTGCTTTTGAACATCATATATGTGTGTGCAATTGTTGTAATTAACTAACTTTTTTTGTTTGTTTCTCCATCTTATCTATAGTGAATGTTTTAGCTCTTATGGCCAATCTAATTGGAGGGACTTCCATTTATGTCAAAATGTAAGTTTCAATATAATACTTATTCATCTTTCTACATTTTAGGGTTTCTGAAATTGGGGCTCTTGATTTCGGGGGTGCAGATTTTTGTGGTCCAATATTTAATTTGTTTTGTTTTTTTAGGAAATACGGCCGATTGAATTGAAAACTCTTGATGTTGCACACGTCCTCCTCTATGCATTGTACGAGGGTGAATCTTCTTTGAGCTAATAATGTTTATCACACTGGTTTGAGAAGAATAGTTTATCCAATGTATAAGGAACTTTCTCTCCCTCTTCAGATGTGGTTACTCGAAGCTGAACCCCATGACCAAGGAGTTCGTGTCGCCATCCCTTTCCTTCCTTGACAACGGGCAACTGAGATTTCTGGTGGCGGAGCCCCAAGTTGTGGCAGCAGCGGCGACAAGGGCCGCTTTTACACACATCCAAATCTCCACCAAGCAAGTGAGTATAATTTTGCAGGAATTTTTCAAGCTCGAGAGTTTTCCTTCTTCTGATATACTACTTTTACTAATTACAATATTTCATTTTCTGAGGTGTCTCAAATTTACTAGTAGAATTGTGAAAATTTGATGTTCTATTTTTGCTGCTTCATTTCGATTATGTGTTTGTGCACACTGATACATGAATGGTGGTAAAAGAAATTGATATTGTATCCAAAATTGAAACCTTTGTCATACGAATACACATTTGTGATCTTGAAGGAGAACTCTATGTGTTTGTATACCAAGTCATTGAACCTTCAATAGTTCTTGGGAATTAAACGTGTGAATTATCTGTTTCAATACGGGCTGCGTTAGATAGGGCAGATAATTGCTTTTTGTTGGGTAAAGCAAAAAATGAACTACATAAATTAGGCCAGTTCAGGTGAACATTTTATTGGGCTCGCTTAGAATTTTTGTTTCGAGTGATGGTGCCACAAAAGAAGCCCAAAAATAAAATAATAAATTCATACTTATATTTTCATGTTTTTATTCTACCATTTTTATGAGCAAGGTCGTCAAAGACATTACAACTTTTAACGCATTTGCAATTTTTTGGACAATAAAATTCTCCAATAATTGTTGGTGTCTAATATAAGTAAAGTATTTAAATAATTTATAAAACCAAAAAAAAAAATAAAAAAAAATGATGCATTGGTAGCGAAAATAATTATTCATCAATATTCCTTAAGATATTAAACAACCAGTGTAAAAATTGGACATGAACTTGACTGATCATTACAACTAATGACCAAATTTTCACTGTATTTTTAGACTAAATTTGAGTCCGCCGTGCATGCACGGCGTGACCAAACTAGTAGTAAACATATAAATATGTCATGAATGAATTGATTAGGGGCATCTTTCTTGTCGAACCGAAATGGGCAGCTTACATTTGAGCTTGTGCTCGTTTATTAAACAAACAAAAGACTCGACTCAAACTCAGCTCGTTGAAGCTCGTAAATGCTCGGATCAGCTTGTTAAGTGAATCTAAAATCACAAACTAGTTATTTGTGAACACAAAAATGTTTGTTCTCAAACAAGTTGGGTGCAATTTTATATTTTCATAAAAAAAATAAAAAAATATGAGTAATTCATTAAAAAATCACCTCGGTTCGTTTCATTAACAGGCTCAATTAGTTGTTAAAGTTCAATCCATTTTAGAAAACAAACTAGTCGAGTTTGAACTTTAATAAGCAGAATGGAGTTGTGTTCGCGATTAACTTGATTTAATAACAGTTTAATGGTTGTTTCATATTTTTTTAGATAATTAATTTATTACTTTTTAGTTACACAGTGGTAATGTTGCGTTTTTTTTTTGTTTCTTCTTGTTGAAAGTTANTAATCTCAAAATGTCCACCAGAGTCATTAAAGCTTCTAAAATCCAATAAAAATGCTCACTTTAAAAAATTTTAAAAAGTGGTTAAAAACCTCATCAATTGAATAAAACTCTTTTGGGACACGATTGACTACTGATTATATCCAATTTTGATTGATCCGATAATTTTTTACATTACTTAACTCAAAATTCAATATAAAATTTTACAAAAAGAAAAATTAAAAATTCAATCCAAATTTAATCTAGCCTAACGCTCATCACTATTATAAATATAGTTATATAATATCAATAAATCATCCTCGTACATCGTATCAAAATTAGTTCATATTCACTTACTCATATATTTTTAACTATATACCATTTTCAATAATATCTATCATATTTTTGCATCACATCAACTTAATCATTATGTTTTAAATATTATTAAAATTCAAATTCAAAATTTCATTCGATCCTCAACTTCATCGATTTTATTTAAAATTAATTCATTTTTACCAACAAATTCTATCAAAACTAATTTTATTTATATCCCTTAAAATTCATTATTTCCTTTCAAACCAAACGCGGCTTAAAATAAATAAATAAATAAATAACAATCAGTCTGGATGGGACTTGGGAAGCACAATGGAATCTAAAAATTACGAAACTGCCACTTCAATATTCTGTCAATTGTCAATAACATAAGAACATCTCCAATGGTACATGGATTGCTCTCTTTTATTGCCACCTAGCCTCCAAAATCTAATGTGACATTCAATAAATCTAGAAGTCTTTCTAGATGTAGAAAGACTTCTAGACATCTTTCATTTTATTTATATTATTTAATTTATATTTATATCTCTACTAACCAAATTATTATATTTATGTGTCAAATTATCACACAATGGAGATTAACCATTGGAGACAAAATATTTTTTTGTTCCTTTATCCACACCATACATCTCAAAATAGAGATTGGGCCATTGGAGATGCTCTAAGGTTAAAAATGTCATCGCGCACAGCCCACCAGCTAGCTCAATCATCATCAGGCACAAAAGTTCTCATCCCAACAGCTTTCTCGTTTCATCATTCGTTTTATTTCTTCGTCTTGTCCCTGCAACTTAATCATCTGCCAGAATAAAGGTATGAATTCACGTCCTCTTTTATCTCCGATATTTTTCCCGTATTTATAGTTCATGAAGTAGTCCCTTTTCCGCTCGCAGGCTTTTGAACTCAAGTTAATGTTGGACCTCAGAGTAATATCAGTACTTTATGTTTCTTTTGCGTTCTTCTAGGTATTCATATATTCATGATTTAGAAAGGTTTTATCAGGTCTGACAAATTTTCCGAGATCATGTAGAATTTGATTATTCCCATAGATCAATTTCAACCGTGGGATGCAATTTAGCTTTCCAAGTTGAACTCATGGCCCCAGCCAGGAATTCTTGTTATTGCTATCGTTACATATCCTGTATTATTGTCTATATATGTATCTAGTATATGGTTTGGATATCGGTATGAATAGGTTATCCTGTAGTAAAATTTTTAATGGTAATAATGCTTTAACATCATAAGGAAATATCTTACTTGATTTATAATTTCTTGGATTATGACTAGTTTCAAGGGTGGTGGTGGTGGATATTTCAAATCATGTGGATTCTGAGTTTTAACTTTTAATGGGTCAGCTGTTTAATCGAGACTGAATGATCATTCACCAACACAAATGTATAACAAGTTAATCACTAACCAGATGTGTGTTCTGGACAAAAAATGTCAAATAATTTTTATGTACTTAGTTAATACTTCTTCTAGTCACTAAGCCATAGCAATTTTATTTACGGATATTGATGTATTTTGTGGCCTCATATTCTTCGTCTATGGTGATATTGAGTTTTATGGTGTTAGGGCAAACAAGTCAGCAGGCCTACGGTGATTTTGAGTTCTACAAGAGTTTCTTTCCCCTCGCGCGATAGTAAATTTACTAGTGAAAGCTAAACTTATGGGCGATGGTCCTCGAGGCATACAAGTATTTCCTGATTATTTTGTAGCATCAACTTCTGGTTTGGATTCTCCTCCAACCCAGGCATCTTCAGCCCCGGATTTTAGGTCTTTGTTCATTAAAGAATTCTGGTAAAATAAAATGAATTTATGTGATTTGAAATTTGATTGTTATTAAATTCGTTTGCTTTAGCTTAGGTCTCCTAGCCATTCGTCTGCTCGAAGAAGATTTAGAAGAGCCACAACCATGTTGAACTTATTTAGTCTAAAGGGGCTATCATGGAAATTAGTCGGAAATGATCAGGAAAAGGTAGGTATAATAGTGTTTTCGTATGCAAACTGGTTAAGAATGTGATTTTCAAGTTTGTGGGAGCTTGAATTCTTGTTATATGCAGGTTGTGTTAAGTGCTGTGGAGGTGGAATCTCTTCGTTCAGAAATAGCTGCTTTAGAAGAAAGAGAATCTCACTATAAAGCTCAGTAAGCATGACTTGCAATAATACCCTCTATTCCCGTTGATCAAACATAACTTTGTGTTCAGATGAAAAGCTAGAGTAAACTGTTAAAGAAACAAATATATTTGTATGCTTGTGTCTATTTCCTACAGTGTGAACTTGATTGTCTTGATTCAATTCAGTTACTGGAAAGATTAATCTATATTTTTCTGTATAACACTATCAAACCTTTGTGAAAGAACTTGTTTAGGGCTTGCATCTGTGGTCTTTCCACTTAATTTTTATTTTGGAAAAATTGTGTGAAAATGGTTGTTTGGTTTCGTAGAGAGTGAGTGGATATGGGATTAGAATGTAATGGTGATAGTTGATGTGATGTAAGTGGTGATTGGGAGAATAAGGGAGAGGTGAATAGCCTAAGCCTATTCATGATGCAAATATGTTATAATTATCTTATAATATTGGCTTAAGGAAATATAATTGGATTTGATCAGTGATTGAAACACGAGGCTGAGTAACTTATGTATCCTTTCGCGNAGCAGCAATTGCTTTTATTTTTTTGCATACATGTGCATTTGTATGATAATATGAAGTGCTTCCCCATCTTTCTGCTTGACTTATCATAAATCTACACAACCCTTATCCAACTTGAGAATTTTTCTTCTTCTCCTTTGTGTACACAGGCTAGAACATGTTGATGAAGTATTAAGATCTGCTCGTCTATCTGGATATCTGTTCTTGCGAACGGTTATACCGACCTTTCTTATATAAACTCTACCTTCTGTGATATGTCGAAATATTATCTTTGCTTTATTTACTCTTTCCCCCCTTTTTTTCTTTTATATCCAATAGAGATGGGCAGCATTACCGGGAGAACCTCCACCGATAGACGATACCGACGTTGACGATTGGCTTCCACGCTTTGTTGTCCTTCACGGGTCATGCATCTATCTGTACATGATAGCCACTGGTAAATTGATTTATTTCAGACCTCTGGTTTATCCAGAACTGCACATTTCATGTTTGTGAAGCTTTCCATTATTATCCTTTTCACTTAACTAGGAATGAGTGTGAAAAGAGCCCCCTTCGTTTCTAGTTCTTCTGCACAATTTTCAGTCGATGAGAATCAATAGTGGTGTTTGACTTTATATGTACTTTCCCCGAACGAATTCTATACACTGTCTTTATAGGCATTGTGGTGCTCACATTCTGATATATTTATGTGAAGATTTTGATTTTTTTTTTTCTTTTTAAATAATGAGAGGAGAAAAAAGTTCCACAATCTGAAATCAAATAAACTGGTTCTATTGCTGCTTTGACCAGGGTTGAAATTTCTTGGTTAAATATGTCATAATTTTCTCCTTTTTTCAATCTTGCTTGCATTGAATCTCATTGTTTTACAATTAGAATATCCATTAAAAAAAAAGAAAGAAAGAAAAAGAAAAGTATTTAAGCATTACAATTTGAATGAGATCTCTTAGTGATTATGACTACCATTTACCCTAGGAATTGGGATCTTCCCATACAATTTTTAATCTAATATCTATTGTTTATAAAAATCTGTGTTGCAGATTTATGCCCCCAGGACTCGACCCTCCTATCTGATGTTGTTGAAGTTGGGGCCCTCCCTTGCCTAACACGAGAAGACGACGAGACCCGATATTGCTTTTATATCTTAACACGTCATGGCTTGCGATATGAATGCTCAAGTCCATCTAAGATACAGGTATGCAAGTTCGTCTCATAAACTAGAGAACCTATAATCCTTTAGGCCGACATATTGCTTTAACAAATATGCATACTTTCATTAGAAAATGTCATACTTTTAAAAAACAACATAAACAGATGTTTGACATTTGGTAGTATAAATATGCATTTTTATTCACATAGTATGATGGGTCGACCCGCATAACCTTTAGACTGCCGCACACAAGAATTTGTGTTTATGTAAAGTTTCGTTAATGCGAAAGAGTTGTATGAAAAGATTTGTGTGAAAGTGGCATTTGTATGAAATGAGTGTTTAGGAAAACTTCTGAATTTAGAACAAGTGATTACTTGTAATATACGCTAGAATTGGGAGAGTCGGAGATTCACAGTGTATGGAACTAGAAAAAAGCTGATTTAATCAATTGGTATTGTTTGGTAAATATGTCATAGAAGTGCTTGTTTGCTTGTGAAAGCCATACAGACAGCGGAATTTGAATTAGAAACAGAGCTTTAAATATAGAATTTGAAAACAATAAGCTTTATTTGCTTGTGAAAGCCATACAGATAGCATAATTTGAATTAGAAACTGAGTTTTAGATATAATATTTGAAAAGCTTTATTTGTTTCTCGTACATGGAAATCAAAAACTGTAAATGCTGTTTTCATAAGTATAGCCATATCTGGCATACATGGAATTCAACATCTTGGATGTCACGTGTTCAGATCGATTCATGGTTGGCAGCACTAAGGATTGATTGCAAGTTGGCATCGCAATCTGAAGACCCAAAGGAACCAGAGAAGACGTGAATCTATTCAATTGCATCACAAATCACCTGTACATATATGTCTTGATTTGAAGTGCTATCACGATTTGTTTAGAGTGAACAATAGTTCTTAACATCATTTGTATCTTGTACATATCCTATTTCAGCTGGATATAACAGCCTTTGATTCGGGGGACAATTCCTCGATGGGTCCCAGATTTAAGGAAAATGTATCAGATATAGGCTGAAATTTAAGCCTCTCTCTCTCTCTCTTATTTTTTTGAGGAAATTACATCCTCCACTTAAAATACTTGAAAATATTACATAATTACATCCCCTATATAATTATTTACAAAATAACTAAATTTGTTATATTTATTTGCATATATGTCTAAGAATCTAATTTTTATGGTAACTTCTCATTCCTATTTACATGATAACTTTCCATCAATTACGTCTCTCTCTTCTCCCCCTCTCTTTATCTCTTCACACGGCCCTATCTCTCTCTTCTTCACACAAAACACGCGCGCTGCTTCTTAAAGATAAACTGAAGGGCGAGACGGAAAATACAATTATTTTGTTCTGCACACAATTAAGCAGATGATTTAGTGACGGAGAATACAATTCTTTTTTATCCAAACTTTGTTTTCTGGTTTTTATATTTGTCTTATCTGTGTGTATACTTCTTGTTGGTGGTCTTCACAAGGTCTCGTTTTATGGAGTTGAGAACAGAAGGAATAGGATTAAAAAATCTTCTCGTGACCTAACGGGCCTCTTAATGGGTTTTCTATAGAACTGATTGATTGAAGTTTGGATAATAAAGAATGGTATTCTCCGTCTTCACCTCTCTTTCTATATAAGAACAAAGTTTGGATAAAAGCTTTCTCTACTTGCTGTACACAAAACATTGCCGCGCTGCCATGATTGAAGTTTGGATAAAAAACCTTCTCAGGGGATAATTGTCGAACACTTGATGTGCTTGATTCGCTAATAGATAGTTTTCATTTTGTATATGTTGCGGGTATATGTTCAGTATATGTTCTGTATAATAGAAGATTTTTTTTTTTTGTTATGTATATGTATGGTTTATATTAAGTAACATGTTATATTATGTTTATAAACTACTAGTGGGCTCTCGGCTGTGCACGCACAGCCGGCCCGAGTCTAGTCTATTATTGTGAAATATTCAAAACAAATAAATAAATAAATGCAATTCTTCCAAAGGAACGCCATTATGTTATGTTAACTAAACGTATGATTGTGTCATCTCTTCACAACTAACCATATAATTGTGTCACATATCCATTTAAAANGGAAAGGAATTGATCTCACCAACATTGTCAATAAGAATGTTTGACATAGGTATTAGAGTATCCCTTAGCTAGCTGCAGTATTCAATAGCGAGAATAAGATATGCAACAAAAAATAAACCGGAAAGGAACATCAATACCTTACCCCAATCACTTACAATTTAGGGATCACCAAAAAGACAACAAACAAAACAACATTTATTTCAGAGTCATGATCAACAGGCAACCAGCCAGTCAAATAATAACCAATGAAAATGCTTGTCATGTAAATATTTTCATTTTCCCGTTTCTATCAAAACTAACTATTCCAGCTTCAGACTACATTCAGAAATTGATGATGAGAAACCCTAACATAAAACTAACATACCAAGTTGAAAAAGCTTTCAACTAGATATATACAAACAAACAGTAAAAGAAAACGAAATGTCTACCTGAAGCTTGTTCAAAGTCGAAGAGAGGGAAGTAAATATCCAGAGGATGAAAAAAGCATCCAAAATCGCCACAGGAAGCGCAAAAAACAGCCTTGCCTTCCCCGAGAGATCACTGATCGTGCCAACATTTTCTATAATCTCAAGAATTTCAGATGCTACAAAGAAAGTCCCACCGAGCAAAATAACCTTGGACGTAAGACCACCCAACGTGGGCCGAACCACACCATAACCCATAGACACAATGAGAATAATCAGTCGCGACACAGTACGTTTCACTATCCCAAAAGTGACAGCCCATAGAGTGGTCCCTGTCGGCCTCACTCCAGTCTCATTGAACTCGGCATAGTCAAAGTACCAAAAAGCCATCTCAAACATACCCAAGTAATCACGAGCGTAATACAGTTCTGCAAAGGAAGAACCTCTTTCCAGAACCTCGCGTACTGGGAAAACCAGATCCCGAGCAGCACAAATGCAAGGGACATGAACCCATAAAACTTCATGAGGGGAGCCATTCGGCCAGGCAAGTAACCTGTTGGGTTTTTCCAGACGGTTTTGCCCTCTACATAAATATCCTTGAGATTAGGGTCACAGTGAATGAAGTAAAGGTTGTACATTCCAGTTTTAGTGATCTGTATGGACCTCGGCTGCAGGGTGGTCTCCAAAATCCTCACATTAATAATATTTTTATTTCGGGAACACAAATTAATAAAGATGAAGACACGGGTGATTTACTAACCTTTTCTCAATTTCGATACATTCAGAAACCAAAGGATTCTAAGTAAAGCCGTTATTTTTCTTTTATTCTAAAAATCATTGCCAAAGAAGAAAAATGGAGTTAATTAAGAAAACTACAAACCATAGGCAACCGTAAATAGCTAAAAAATTAAAATTGAAATTTGGTGCCTAAGATCGAAGTATGTATTTTATTTTGGAAGACTTGGTATCTTCTAGGACATTAGTGATAGATTCTCAATTTATTGAAAGAACTGACCAACCCAAAAAGGTGAAAAACCACACAATAAAATGTAGAGAATAACATACGCACTCAAATGAGCACTTATGAATTGCAGTACACATAAAAATAAAAATGAGACAAAATAAAAATAGTAATGAAAACGATTGATCGTCTACTGCACAAAGAGTTGAGAACAATTATTATCTTCAAGAGAAATTGATTTCAAGGAGAAATATATCAAAATTATATGGTTTCTATTTATCTCAATACCATCAATAGTCAGGAGCAACACAACACAACACGATGATTTTTTTAGATAACCTGGCCAATGAATATATCCTCGCATTGGGTAAATCTGCATCATATAATAAAAAATAATTAATTAAGTAATCAAGTTATATTTCATTTGATTTATTAAATGAAATATTCTGTGATTTTTCAGGAAGTACCGAAGCGAGACCCGGTTGAGGGGCGACGGGTGAGAAAGAGAAGGGGATATCCGTGACCCGACCCAACGCAAACAGCTCACGGGAAACCAAACTTACATTCGCCACCATCCTTGCATAAACCATTCGTAGTGTACATGCAAGGCCTCCACAAATCCCCCTGATCTGGTGCTGACCGAAATGCGACTAAGGAAAAGCGCCGACGGGCGTTATATCATGAATTTGGATAAGAAGGCCAAAATCTGAACCTATTGAGAAGCTTTTCTAAAATCAAAGACATTGGATAACAAAACTTCATTTGGTTAGCGCCAAGACGCAGCCAGAACGTTATAAGAAAAAGCTAGGCACACAAATACCTATGCGACGACCCCGCTTGACCTGCAGTTTCCACCCGAAGATGTTGTTGCACAAATAAACTACATATGTAAGCAATATACACCAAGAAAGACAGGCAAAACTATCCTAGAAAAATCAAGTCTTTAAAAATAAATAAACAATCCGAGATACCAACCTGCCCAACTCGTTGAACCTCCGACGACTATAATTAAGACTCAATTTTGTAGGTGCTGATGGAAGGTTTTGTAACTTAGCTCGTATCCGAAATTGTGTACGGTGTCTCCAGTGTAAAACCGGTAAGTCCTTCCTGGATAGTTGCGGCAAGGGTCAGGCCGCATGTTCATGTCACTCATGGGCACGCCCGTGAACGATTCGGAGTACCAAGTCATGGGTGGTCTTCCACCTGTTTATTTATTTATTTCATAGCAAGATCACTTCATATTGTCAGGATTCAAGAACAAATTCCTAGTGGGTGGTTAAATGATTTCTTGGGATATTTAACAGAAACTAATATCCCCAAGTTTGGAGGTAGCAAGGAAATTAGGTTATTTAAAAATGTTAAATACTTAAACTTATTTATAGATCTTGTACATGTCTTCGACATATTCGATAGCATTCAGGTCATTATTCACATCCGCAGCATCTATATCTACTTAGTTTATTACTCAGCCCACGAGCAGAGCTCATAATATTCGAATATGGTCAAGAATAAGAAAAAGGCGAAAGAACAAGTTCCCCTAAATCTAACTTATTCGATGAACCAAATGTACTTGTACCTTGCTTTTTGCACTGAAAGTCGAACTCAGCGTTGGAGCTTTCATTTTCCATGATTTTTTGGCCGGATTTGACTTGTTGGGCTCTGCAACTCTTTCTACATCGTCCGGGATTATTTCGATTATCTTCTAAGGCTTAGGCTTGATTGAGGCTTTCTTCCAAGTGAGCCTTTGAGTCTCACATGATTCTCCAATCTGTAGAAAAATTCTGGAGGAGGTAGATAGAGGAAAAAATGGACAAAAATATTAGTGAAAACAAAGATGAGTAGCGGCCATGGTTTGATGAACAAGGATTTGAGAAGAAATCCATTTCGGATTACCTCATTCGGATTTACCATTTGGTAATCTTCTTGCAGTTGCGGATCTCCCGGAGCGCACCATCCCGGTACGAAAGCGGTGTGGCTTCTTCACTCCTCCGGTCGCCGGCGAAGATTTTCTTGAGGCCTGTGAATATGTGAGTTGGAAATGAGACTAATTGCTTGGGTATGAGTTTGTGAATAGGGAGAGTGTTTGTTTACCTGCTCCTGTCATCTCCGACTTGCTTTGTGCGAGAATTCAGCAAAAAAGGACGAAAAGATTTTTCCCCATCTCTGACGTGCGGGAATTCAGGGAAAAACAATTCGGCCCAATAAATTGAAAAAAAAAAAGGAAAAATAAATAAAGGCAACGCAACTGACGTAAAAAGAGGCAGAATTAATAAATAAAGGCCGCACAACAGACGTAAAAAGAGGGCAGAATAATGGGTATTTTAGTCCAAAAAAAGGCCCAAGTGTCAAGCTTAGAGACCCTCACACTCTTACTTATATGTAAGAGAGATATATATATATATACTTTTATGTATAAAAGTTTAAAAAAAAAGGAAGACATAATTTTGTGATGGAAGACATGTTTTTCATTGCAACATATACTGAATATATACTCACATAAACAAAAAATATACCACCTGACAGGTGCGTGGATTAAGGACTTAAGGAATTCCAACTGCGCACATATACTGAATATATACTAACATAAACGCAAAATATACCACCTGACAACTGCGTGAATTAAGGAATTCACGTTACGAATTAAGGAATTAAATGAGTCAGTTTCTCTCTCTTATGAGTCAGCTATAATTAAGGAGCTACAATTAAGGAGCGTTTTATTTATATGGTTAGTTACATGAGGTATACTTATAATAAAATCCTAGATTTTAGGTATAAATAAAATTAAATTTGTCCCACTAGTAAAAATGCAATATTTTACAATTCTAACGGGATGAGTGAAAATTTCCCTATTTTTTTTCCCTTTCGAAATGGTAGAGGATATCACATCAAAAATAACCAAGAGTTTTATAATCGAAAGGCTAACTAGCCCTAATTACAAGCATATAACCAGAGGATCACAACATCACATGCGCTGTACTCAAATCAGAAACAACAAACTAAGAAAAAAACTTGTTCGTCACTACGCAAATCAAACCAAGCCAAGCACCACAGAAACAAAAAGATATCCAGATGTAGCAGGACTAGTTGAGCCCTTTGGACATACAACAAACAAACATCCCAGAAACCAATAGAACTTTGAGCTAGGATCAGGAACAAAAGACAGCAAAAGCAAGTCAAACATTTCAATCACCACTGAACCAAAAGGATCTAGCATTTAGCAACCCCTGAGTATATAATCCCTCTGCACTCCTCCTCCCAGCAAATTCCGTCCATTCCTTGGTAGTTGCACTTACCAGTGCCCTTTCCGACATGTTGATGTTTTGGAATTTCCATAAGTTCCTTGATTTCCATAGCCGCCAGAGAATATAGATTGTCAGTTGGATTTTTTCCTCTGAACATGGCGTTCTGTCAACAGCACAAACATTCCACCACCACATCTTGAAATTTGAGGTTTCAACATTAAATCCATGGTGCTATTTTCCACACCTTCTTTGCCCTGTCACAGTGAAAGAAAATATGCTCAACAGATTCAATATCATCCCCACAGCTCTGACAGATAGGATCAACATCAAGTCCTCTCTTCTGAAGATTCAAATTGGAAGGCAGCACATTTGAGTAATACTTCCAAATCCTTTGAATTGCAGGTTTCAGCTTTTCTGGCTTTTTTATCTCTATCAGCATTCAGGCTTCCTTTAACAATATCCATCTCCCGGAACTTCTTTTTATTATACTAGTGTAAGTATTGTTCACATAAAAGAGACCGTTGGGGTCTAAAATCCCAGACCCACCTGCCTTTCTTCTTCTGGTCTAAGCTTTGAATTCTGAGCATGGCTTCAATATCAGTTTCTCTAAACAGCTCTTTTAGTAAAGTCTGGTTCCACCTCCTTCCTACCTTTTCCAGAAGTTCACTTACCCACATCATTACCACCACTTCTTAGCAGAGGGCTCCCCTTGGTGTGGTTAAATAACCAAGAATCAGTCCAAATGTTAGTTGAAACACCATCCCTGATTTGAACTTTGAAGTGCATATGATACTTATCCCTCGCAGCAAGCCAATTAGAATAGCATGAAGAAAGGAGTAATTGGGAAAATACCTACCTTTGAGCACCTTACTTACCAAAAGATTTTGTTTTGTAGATATTCTCCAAAGTTGCTCGAGAATCAGTGCCTCATTGAACAAGCTTAAATCTTTTAAGCCTAGACCACCCTTCTCCTTGGGTAGGGTAACCGAATTCCAGGATTTTCAATGCAACCCAGAAGTTTGATCTTTACCTATGATCCACCAAAAATCGGTAATTTTCCTCCAAACCCATTTAGGAAGACTGAAGCAAGGCATGGAGAATACTGGTAGATCATCAATAACAACCTTAATCACCACTTCCTTACTTACCAACAATAGATAAAAAATTTGTCTTCCAGTTCACTAACCTATTTCCGACAGCGTTCGCAACAAAGTCAAAAACTTTCTTCTTAGACCTCATGTTGGGATCTATAAGGATCATCGTAATTGTACAAGTTACAGGTTTATCTACAAATTAACTTATTCACATCGAATCTATAGGTTAGCATAGAAGACTTACTGCTCAAAATTTTGCAGACTTTGAGATGGTGTAGATTTTCGTTGATGGAGATTGGTTGATTTTCCACTTGACGGAAATTGCTTGTCCGAGTCATCGGGAGTCACGTGGCGCTGCGTGCGTGCGGTTGTCGGGAGCATCGGGACGCAACGCGGGAATCTCGCTGGGGTGTTGCGTGCAGGACGGTGTCGCCGGGCGTGCAAACGGGCTTGTGGTGGTCGCCGGTGGTGAGGCGCTCGGTCGGTCGTGGTCGGGTGCTCGACTACCTCGGGATTTTCTATTGAATATTCTAACACCTCTTGAACTCCCTTGGTGGAAAAGAGAATCTAGATCTCTCTGAAGTCTTAAGTGTTTGGGATGTCTTCCAACATAAGAGAGGTGGTGTATATACAAGTTTCAATAGAGACCTTAAGGAGGCATTAAATTGGGCTTACCGTATTTGGACATAACTATGTGCCAAGCCCACTTTGTTCAAATACGAATAATACATTCATTCCACTAAAGTAGTATTATTGAAAATTGAGGTAAGAGAATGAGTGAATGGGAGCTGGGAGGTCGAAGAGGATGAAATTGAGGAAACATCAATGATCGGGTCAGGGAGGAGTCATATCCTTGCCGTAGAATTTGTAGACCCCACTGGAGGTGGCACAATCTAAAAAGGAGAAGAAAAATGGAAAAAAAACTTAGGTTTCCAGAGAATGAGAGTAGGAAAGGGAGGAGCGTTGCAGCCCGAGAATTTGGGGAGGAACAAACATAAACAAAAACAAAATCAAACATGCAAAATTAATAAGGGAAAGGTACAAAATACTTACTCATTGTTGATATCGATGTGGATTACTCAGAAAAGCTTAGGAAATTATTTGCAGGAAAAACTGAGAGCACAAATAAGCTTGAGAGTTTTGTAAAAGTGGGAAACCCGAACAAAGTGGCGAAGAGGCGTATTTATAGGTGGAGAATCCCGAATGCCGATCAACCTCGATTGTTGGATCGAGGTCAAAATCAACGGTCATGATAAAAAGGCAAGTTGAAAAGGCAGTTCGAACAGAACCATTGGATCATGGTCGAAATTAACAAGCAAGATCAAAAGGGGTGAAGTTGAAAAGACATGCCGGGAATAACCGTTGGATTGTGGTCGAAATCAACAGTATCAAGTGGGTCAATTAAAAGGAGAGCAGGGTCCCAACCGTAAAATTAAAGGAAGATTGAAGGGTCACCATTAAAGAAGCATTTAATGGGTACATTGTACGAGGACAGCGCGGATCGCAGGAGGGTTATGTTGACAAGGCGTTGGGACTGACAATCTGATAAGAGGCAGATATTTTAATTTCAAAATTTGAATTCAAGACCTGGAGGGGAAGTTGATATTATTGTTGCAGAAGTGAAGAAAGCACAGGCAGCCAGGCCGAAAAATAAAAGTTGAAACTCACCAAGCAAAATAAAAAACAAAAATCTACTCCTAGATCGAGTTATCTTAACTTGACCAGAAGGGGAGGGAGGGGAACCAGATGACATAGGATTCCACACCAGGTAGAATAAACCTCATAAAGCATCTTGCCGAGACGAGCAGCAAGCAGACGGAACATAGGTACGTGGATGCAGAACAATGAGTTCTCAGGTTGATGAAGACGTTGCAGGCTCAAACGGACACCCATTGGTCAAGTTAGAGCCCTTGGATGTCCTAGTTGAAACTCGACCTGGAGGCATAACTGGTTGACAGATCAACCAGATGGAGAGGACACGCGAGCTCAACCCACGTAGCACTCTACCTCGTGGTGATTCGGATCACACGTACAATTAGGCCGTACTAATGGATAAGAATGAATATTATCAGGATAAGGACTACACGTGGATAGAGCCACGTGGCCTAAAAGAATTCACAGTTCGGGCAGTCCGAAAAGCTCACTCGAGCAGTCTTGGACAATAAGATAACATCTCCTTATATAAAGGAGTGAGGTATGCCCACTAGAACTTACACTCTCCATACTCAGAAAACTCACATACACTGTTACTATTCATCGTCTTCAATGTATGTTCTGACTTAGGCATCGAAAGTTCTACACCAAAAATTCTTCCTACTTTGAGTTTGTGCAGGCATCGAAGGTCATCGACCGGCTAGTAGGCAGATCAGCTCAAACCAAGCCGGTCGAAGATTACATACGCAATTATATACATATTACTATTTACATATTATATTAGTTTATTATTTTTATATTGTATAATTTAATATTATAAAAATATTATACATATTAACTCTTTTCTCTCAAATTAGAAACATTTCCCAAACCAAAATATATCTAATCTAATTGCACAGCCTTAATATAAAATTAAAAAAGAAAAAAAAAAAAAATTCCAATTACACATCGTGTCGGTCAAACGCTTCAGTTAGAATTATTTGTTCTACTGTTACCAATTTACCTACCGAACATCTAACTAATCCTCGTAAGGCGTGCATCTGCAGCTACTAAGGTGTAATAAGTAATAACACTCTCGAATAGGTAAAAGGCAACTCAGCTCGCTGTTCACACGCTCACTCGATTATCTGACACTTGAAGCTCCTCTAGCAAAAAAAAAAAAACACTCTTCTACGCAACGACGAAATTCATCCCTCGAAAATGAGGTCTCAGATTTTCAGATCTGCAAGATCTTTTGTTTCAGCTGCTTCAAAGCAAGCGTCTCGATCATTTTCAGGTAAAAATTTATTGTTCTATGATTGAAAACGGAAAGATTTTTAGTTTTATATTCGGTTGTCTTCTCCCCTCTCATTCATCGTCATGTGGGAACTGATGTGAATTGACTAATTAAAGCTCATATTTTCAGACATGTTTATTGCTGTACATTGATTAATTAATTACCTTTGTGTTTTAATCTAATTCGTATTAATTGGAAGTGTCGGTAGTTGCTATAATTTCGCACATTACATCTGTGGTAGAAGCTTAATAGATTCATCAAATGGAACTTTTGAAAAGAAAGTCAGATGCTTTATTGTTGTTCAACTTTTCTTCAGCTAATATTATGGTTTATCTTCCTTTTCTGCATATTTAGCTTCCATTACCGATATGGAATCCGATTTTAGAAATTCAACGACTATTATCATGAATCGTTAAAAATGACTGATTGGTTTATGTGCTTTTGGTTACTCGATCTAAATAAAAGAGTGTATTTTTCTCTTCCAGGAGGTCGATCTGCAGCTGCAGCTGCTGCAGTTTCATACCGAGGGAGAGTGACGTCACTAGCTTCGATTGGTGCATATGAATCAGGAAACTATGCTGGCTGGATCTCTAGTGCTCTTGCCCTTCCAGCAGCAGGTTCTTGAAAATACACACTTTTCCCTGTTAACAGTGGCCAAATGATTTTTTTTCCTTGTGTATTTGGTACATGTAGTGAGAAAAATAAACTGTGCCATTTTTCTTTCTGTTTTACTGCATAACTCACTCTATTCAAGTGAATCTGTTATTTAAGTTGTTAAGAAGCATTATCCAGATCTTTTAATTAGTGAAATGGGAGTTCCATTTGCATCCATGCCAATGGTTGAATCAATGCTATATGCTATTACTTGNGCCTATTTCCCTGCAAATTTTCAGAAATTACATGCTTCCATACACCCACACTCGTAAATCAATTTTCTTACAAACTATGTTCTATACGAACAACAATGAGTTAACTTTCGGTTGATCTCCCTCAGCTGCTCTTATAGTGAATCTTTTCTTAACCTTCTTTTGCTTAATATAAAATTTATTTGTTGTCCACGTTAGATTTTCTATTCGATTCTTTCATCTTTTGACCTTTGAGCCCCCAAGTTTTGGAAAATAAATCTTAGAATTTTTAATGACCAGTTCTCATTATTTTTGTCCGTCCATTTGTTTAACAGCTTTCATGCTTCAAGAACAAGAAGGATATGCTGCTGAGGTACATATATATATATATCTATTCCTCTGTGGCTTTGTCTTATTCCATATGTCTTGTCTCTAATTGTTGTTCATCCCACTCTGTTGGCTGACTCTATGTACTCGTTCTTTTATAGATGGAGAGGACTTTTATTGCCATCAAGCCAGATGGAGTGCAAAGAGGATTGGTATATATGATCATACTTTTCCCCTTCTCATAATGTCTATTTTTTCTTTTCTGTTAGCCGTCTCTACCTAATGCAAGCGCAAACACTAGTTGCTTACACAATCCCCATATATATAATGGAAAAAGAGAATGAAAATCTATGCTTCAAAGTCTGTCTTTTATCTTAAAGGACACTTGTCGGCCCCGATGCATGTTTGCCTGCATTTTGAAAAATTCTTTCTTGGCTCAGATTTCAGAAATTATTGCCCGGTTTGAAAGAAAAGGTTTTAAGCTTGTGGCAATCAAGATTGTGATCCCTTCAAAGGACTTTGCTGAGAAGCATTACCATGACCTCAAGGAAAGACCTTTCTTTAGTGGGTTGTGTGATTTCCTTAGCTCTGGACCAGTCCTTGCCATGGTTAGAATTGCTCAGCTCCAATCTGCTTTGTCTATTCAAAGATTTAAACTTTATTTGAATATGATGGATCCTTTTTCCACTCCTTTAGGTCTGGGAAGGTGAAGGAGTGATCAAGTATGGCCGTAAGCTCATTGGCGCAACAGATCCACAGAAATCAGAACCTGGGACCATTAGAGGAGATTTAGCTGTTGTGGTTGGAAGGTATTCCTATAACACAAGTTTTAGTTAGTTGTTGCAAGTTGCAACTAAATTCTTTGCTGTACAATATTAAGATATTGGGAGTATATTTCACACTAAGTAATGAAAGAAGTAATTTTCGGCTTTTCATTGGAAGAAAAAACAAAAGAAAAACCTTTTCATTGTTTATGGTTGCTGAATTATGCTTTTGCTTCTGTTTTATTTAACCGAAATTTGAAAATTTGGGTGGGTGATTCAGACTCTAGAATAGTTCTATTATGTTTCTAAAAGACAGTGAAGAAAAGCTGTTAGCTGTTTTTGACATTCATATACTCATTCTTAGTTCTTTTGATTTATTTGTGGTAGTCTTCAGACGAGTGCTTTTGTTCTCTATCCAAAAGCTCATTTTGAAATCACTTCTTTTTTCCCCTCGAGTAGAACTTCGAATTTCTTTCTTTCTTTTTTTTTTTTAATTTTTTAAAAAATGGTTCCTATTTGCAAACACTACCGACATTTGGTTCTCAGTTATTTTAACCTAATGTTAGAATCAACCACTTTTAATAAACTAATGAGTGTTTTGGGACCAATGCCACCATCTCTACCAAATTTAGCATGATATTAGGTGTCCTAGATACAACTTGCTTTTTACTAGCATCATGTTGACCTAATATAATTTTTCTGGATGTTTCAGAAATATAATTCATGGAAGTGATGGTCCTGAGACTGCCAAGGACGAAATCAACCTATGGTTCAAACCAGAAGAGTTGGTTAATTACACACACAATGCTGAGAAGTGGATCTATGGTGTCAACTGACTTACGTATTATTCACGTTATTTGGTTTTTCATCATGTTCAAAAATTCCCTTCTACTAGTTCATATTTGATGAGTTAGTGAAAGCAAAAACAATCCAAAATAATATGCTTTCTCTAGGCAAGTGAATTTTACCAGCTGAGCCCAATACTTCAACTGCTACAATAATGTACTGTCAAATTTCTATTTTACTATGCCACTCAACAAACAATTTTCCTTCTGTTACAGGTCATTGAACAACTTTTAAGAGTTTTCTTTTTCATTCTGTTACAGTATCATGGTTTGGTTGGTAGAATTGACCTATGAGGCCTATTTATTTGATGGTCAATCATGCAGTTTCTAGACCTTCCGGTCTGTAACGGAAGTATGAAACTTCATTTTTATTTTAATGAAAAACAGAAGTTAGCAAAAGGTATTTTGGTGAAGGAACATACTCAGAAATTCATTCAAGATATTATTTCCAGCCTCTTGCACTTTTTTTTTTCAATGAAACTTTGATTTTGGAGGGTTGACATTAGACTATCTCAATTATATAACAAAACTATTTCAGATGAAGTACATTTCCATAATACAAAACACATAATTGTGCATAAATATTTTATATTTGTATTCTTCCAAATTTTTAATAAAGTCACGGTATTTGTTCGGGTACTTAATAGTTGGTGAGATAAGGTATCCTTCCAAATTTTCTAATAAAGTCACGTATAGTATATATATCCAACAAAATTGGTGGAATACGGTATAAACAATTTAATGGATACATCATCAGGCCAAGAGCCGTTTTCAGGACTTAATAGTTACAAACGGAACATGTTAAACGAGTGGATAATATACTAAAATGATTTGATATCACACGTATTATGTACAGCCATTTACATTCATAATGTATAATATTTTGTTTGTGTATGTTCATGATCAAATACTTATATTAAATAAATATGAGAGTTAGCAATGCGTTCAAGTGAAACTCACATATAACAAGCACTTTTATTGAATGGAATGCCTCCAGAAATAATATTTCGAGCTCTTACATTCAGATTCATTGATTCAAGAGCTTCAGGCAGGGAAAAAAAATGTAAGTTCATTTATTAATCAACTCAACACTAATACGAAGGACTTGTTTCATCCCAAAACATGTATGGTCATTTATTAATTGTTTCTGATGTTCAGTACAAAGGCAATTAACAAAACAAAAGTAACATTGCTTGCTCAGGTAGGTATTCAAATTGCATTCTAAATTGAATTTCAGAAAACGGAAGTGCGCGCACTCCGGCTTTGCTTTTCCTAAAATAGTGAGGTCCGGGTCGGTTGATCAATCCCACACGTGATGACCTGAAATGGTCTCACATGTTAAATAAAAGATCACAAGTGAGACAATTGATATTACTGGCGTCAACCAACGTGACGGGGGTGTAGCTCATATGGTAGAGCGCTCGCTTCGCATGCGAGAGGCACGGGGTTCGATTCCCCGCACCTCCATTGTTTATTCCTTTTTTTCCTTTTTTTTGTTTTTGGCCAGTTCATTCGTCACAACCACTCATTCTTCATCCTACATTTCCTATCCCCCGCACTGTTATTTTCTCCACTCTCTCTCTCTACACCATTCTTCAGTTTTTCACCAAAAAAACAAACACATACATGATTCTGTACTGTTGCTTCTCCTCCCCTTCACTTCCCCTTCTCCCTATTCATTATTCCCTCAAACACAGTCGATTCTGCTTCCTCCTTCCCGCCAAGAGCACCCACCGCACAGCAGCTCCGCCCTCAACCCCTCGTGTCTCCAGGAATCTCGCTGCCTCTGCTCAGAATCAGGTATCCAAGACGACCGACGGAGGGGGGTTTAGAGCGTCGGAGCTTCTCGATGGCGAGCTACTGGGTCAGGTTTCGACCGCCGGAGATGCGGCCGAGGCGCTGCTTCTCATTGCGGAGGAGCGGCGAGGTGGCGGCGTCGTGAGTGTTTCTGACTGTCGTTTGATTATCTCGGCGGCGCTTGATCGTGGCAACGCTGAGCTGGCACTCTCCGTGTTCGCCGCCATGCGCGCGAGCTTCGACTCTGGTGCGTTTGAGATTTTCCTCACATTATTACATTTGGGTTGGATGGAGTTTTTGAAGTTACATTGAATTCATATTCTATTTGACGGTATTTTGAGATTTCCTTGTTGTTGGACTTGGAACTGATAGAATGAGGGGTCATTAACAAATTGCTGTTATTTTCAATAAATTTTTAATGACTGTTTTGTTGTGTGGTCCTTTAGATGTTTTGTTCTGGCTAAAAGTCTTTGTTATATGCCTTTCTCGATCCACGTTTGAATAAATGTGAAATTCCCGTGTTGAAAGGATATTTGAGAATCATAGTAGAGTATGTTCTCTTAACCTTAATCTTTGATGTGATATCTTTTTCTATTTTTATTTTTGGAGTTCGGAATCACTTTCACAATAACTATGCATTCAAATAGATGGCAGATGACAATGCTAGTAATCATAGCATCACCGTTTATTTCCCCAGGGAAGATCAATTACATGGTGGAATATATCTTTTTATGCAAAGTTTCTTTTCTTTGGTTTGGGTTTCACATAATTTAAGTTCATCAAGTCAACATTTTGGAATGCTCTTCTTTCCTTTATTTATCCTTTGTTCTTTTTTCTCTAACCTTTTGTTTTTTCCTCTTGGAATTTGACCTTTCTCTGAAAGCCCAGGGTGGGTTGAGAATTCAACTTCCGCTGAGAAATGGAAGTGGTCAAGACCTGATGCGCATACCTATACATTATTAGCCAAGGGGCTTGCAGCGTCATTAAGGGTTTCAGATGCCCTTAGAGTGATTGACTGTGTTTGCCGAGTGGGAGTGTCTCCTGGTGAAGAGGTAGTCTCTATATGATTTAAGTATGCGAATGTGATTATTGTTCCAATTGTAACTTTGGCACTTTCTAGATGCTGTCTGACAACTGAATTGCAATGAAGTTTGATAATTTTTATGGTTATGTTAAAAGGAACGTTAAAATGAACCTACTTAGTAGTTGATATGCATGTTCTTATTTCGTATCCACGCTTTAAAACCTTTATAGTATACGTCTCTTCTGTTTTTTGCATCCTTATGACTCCTGGAGCAATTAAGAAGCCATTGAGCACGCATAAGCATTGATGTAGGTATCTTTTAAGTTTTTCTTTTCTTTTTTAAAAATGTTATTGACATTATAATTTGGTGATACAGAGAACACATGGTTTTTATCCAACATTTTCTCTCGAACGACCCTTGTTTTACAAATTATGGAATAATCTGCAATCTTTTTCTCATATGTTCTTTGTTCCTGAACTAAATTTTATTGAATATATATATGTGTGTTTGTGTGTGGTTGTTTTGGTTCTCGTTTTCTGATTAATGTGTAGATTTTATCTTGCTATCTAACTGAGTGTGATGCACTGTTCTGATGATAAAAGTAAATGTTATACCCAAAATTGTTGTTTTATTCACACCAAGCTACCAACAAGAATTAAGTGCTGTTTTGCAGGTACCTTTCGGTAAGGTTGTGAGATGCCCTAGTTGTATGATAGCTGTTGCTGTTGCTCAACCACAACAAGGCGTTCAGGCATGTGCACTCAATCTCACTCGTTGGCACATATTCTTTAAAATTCTGGAACGCGTTAAACATAAATATAGTGGCCAGATCAAGACTCCAATCTTATCTGAGCTCTTTACTTATTGCGATGGGATTGATTGAAGAAGGTTACTTGTTCAATATGTCAAATAATTATTGGAAGTGCTTCTTTATTTATTACTGATTGGTGTAACATAAAGTTGGGCCATCCATTATCACAAGAAGTTTCATGACTTAGAGGGTGTACAAATTTGGTAACTCATAATTCTTTATGACTTACAATAAATTCACATGATATGTCGTGTTCATCATTATTTTTCGCATATTGTGGCTGTTTAATGTCATTTCTGCTACTAATACGTGTGCCAAAAATTGCAGCTTATTTCCTGCTCGAAATGCCGCTACCAGTATGAACTAGTTTCAGGAAACATTCTGAACATAGATTCGGAAGAAATTAGGTAAGTTATTTTTCTGTTTGTTACCCCTTTTTGTTACAAATCGGATCTGTCTTGATTGGTGCTAATTGCGAAGGACCTTCAGTTACTGACAAATCCAAAGTCATTACACACATCTTTAGTGACTAGACGTGTTCCATTTCTTGTTTCAGTCGAGTATAACAGTATAATGTATAAGGTGTTGATCCTGGGATATTCGCTTGTTCTAAGGATCTCCTCCTGCCGAACGCAGCATGGAAGTCCCTGCATGGAGACGAGGGCTACAGTTTCTGCAAATAATGAAGCAAAACATTCCAGCTGCCGTGCACTCCATTGTGGTACGCATCTCTACATGATCTTTCGAAAGTTTGGACTTGTATTTTATCTGTGTTTGTGTGCTTTTCATTCCCTGATTGCTCCTTCCTACATGAATGTCAGTTATGTTTATTATCACTTTTTTTTTTTTTCAATTACCAAACAAAAAAGTCCAGTTTCACAAATGTGTTTAAAATTTTGTTCAAGAATGTCCTTGTCATACCATTTGTAATCTCGAAAGAAACCTCGATTTGATTTTATTTCATTATTGTTATTATTTTTGTGTAGTTTGATCAAATCTCAAGACTACTGTTTCTAATCATGCCATGATGTCACTGTTCACAGGCTGCAACTAAATCAATTACTCTACTTTCTAGGTGGAAACCCCGTCTGGCTTGGCAAGAACTCACAGGTTTGCAACTGAAACAGTTGATCTTCCTGCTCAGGAAGGAGAAAGAGTGACTGTTGCTGTAGCAGCCCCATTAAGTGCTTACAGGGAAGTTGGCCCTTTAAAGTTTAGTCCACGAGTTCCCAGTTTCTACCCTGGGGAGCCCATGTGTCTCACCAATCATAGGGATGGTAGAGAATCTCGATTGCTTAGAGCGCCTGCTAAAGATGTGGGCAAGTCCTTGCTGAGTCCATCCATCTTATTTCCAATTATTGCTGTGTTTGCAACTGGGGATGCTGCCTCGGGAATAGTTGACCCTAGTTTGCCTCAGTTGATTGCAGTTGCTGTGGCATCTTCAGTTGCTGTTGCCGTGACATTTAATAGTTTCGTTCTTCCACAGCTCAACAAGGCAGGTCCTTCAGAATTGGTGTTTGCTGTTTTCATACAAGTCTGGTAGAATGTGAAAACAAAATGAAGTGGATAAATATATTCACTTTCAATTTTGTATTGTCATGTAAAAAAAAAAGTTAGTTGGATTACGAAGAAATGTTTTGGAAAAATCATACATTTGTCATAACTTAAAAGTTATACCTGTATTCCTGAACCTATCAATGCAATTGATCAACATTTTACATTAGAGATTGATTTGGTCGGTAGTTTTCTTTTGTAGGAAGTTTTTCTTGGCACATTGTATAGAAACCTTACGGTCGGTATCGAACATAATAACTAGGAAAAGAGGACATTCTTTGCGAATTTCAAGTATTTTTCAGAATTCCGGTTTGATGGATCAGTTTTGAGCCTAGAAAAGGAAATGTGAGTGTACCTCAAGTAATTTACTAGGTCTGGAGTTTTCTTTCTGTATTTCAAGGCTGGAGTGTAACTTCTGCTTATATTATAATGATATATGCATTCTGTGAGTTTCTTGAAGTTGGACATGATTACTTGTTTTTTCTTTCTCGAAGCCAGCTTCCTCAAAGATCAGTGGATATAACATCTGTAAGGCAGCAGCTGTTATCTCAGTATGATGTACTTCAGACCCGCATCAAGGAGTTGAAGAAAGCTGCCGAAAATGAGGTTTTACTCTGGAAATATTGATTGTTCATGGTTAACCTTGGTTTTGGTGATAGAATATATCATTTTGATTTTGGGTTTATTCATATATAAATGAAAGTAACATCAAACATTTTCGTCTTCTGTTCAGCTTTGTTGTCCCTAGTTTTTGGGGCACTTTGTAGAACTTTGCAGAGTTCGAATCATTTTTTGTTGCTATTAAGTATTAAGGAATCACAATCTAATGATCTTTCTTGCTAAACTTCCTCTATGCTTCCTATTATATCCATTATCCTAACTAAAATGAGTTGTGTACATAAGTTCGTACCCTTTNTGCAAAAAGTAAATTGAATGGATCATTGAACATAATGGTGCTCGAAAAATTTCTCGGTTCGCAGGTTTGGATGCTAGCTCGCATGTGGCAGTTGGAGAACAAAATTTATGCTGTTGGAGAACCTTCTTACCGGTACACACTCTACTGTAGAAAATCTCAATTTTGTGTTTAGATTTTGACTGAATAGACCATTATCCCGCTCGTTCACTTATAAATGCATTTTGATCTTTAAATTTAGTGCTAGAAGAAATAAAGTCAAAAGGGTACGTGAGGGTTTAGAGAATTCCCTCGAGAATCGGATTGAACTGATTGAAAGCTATGCTAGGGTAAGTCATCAATTGATCAAAGAGCGTTAATCCTATATAAGAGAAAACAGTAATTTGAATTTCATTAGACATAGTTTTACAAACATCTAGTAATTATGCTCTGTTAACAATTTTCAGATTTCTTCCATGATCGAAATTGAGGTAGAATTGGACTTGGATGTTCTTGCTGCAGAAACTGCCAGTAGCTCAGTACGTTTCATCTGCCTTTTTATCTCTTCCATTTTCATTTTCTTTTTCTTTTTTGTTAATCAACTTAAACCCAGAAAATAGCTTTAGCAGTTTATTCGACATTGGTTTATGTTGCATGCAGGAAAACATTGCTCAACAGATTCAGCAAATCATGGAAATTGAGAATCTTGAAGAGGCAAGTGATATTTTTATTCATTCACTTCCATACAAAAGAAAAATATGCACCCATCTCTAACCCCAAAATTCTCCTATGAATAGCATAAAAAACTAATCCAACTTTTATGCAAGACCTTTTGGGTCATTTTGACAATTTTGCCCTTTCAACGTAGCAGAAATGGAGACTGCAAGCCGAGGCTAATGATGAAGCTGAACGACTTCTTAGTTCTCTTTCTGAACAGGTTCCAGAGAGGTAGTTGCTGCCTCTTGTTCCAATAATTATTTGACCAAATATCATTTGTCTTAATGATTTTTGGGATGTGGCATTGGAATTGTTGACCAAGCTTCACATTTACACTTCACTTTTAAATGGTTCTTATTTCCTTCGGAACAAAGGATCGACTGCAAATCGAATGATCAAGCACGTGCTTTCCTTTTCCACTTTTTGGGTATATTTTGATTTGGAAATTTTAAAGTCTTCCTTCTTTCTCTGTAATATAATCATGATTCGTGATTATGTTAAAGGCGTCTTTTATGCATCATCGTTTGACTTTATCGCCATTTTATTGTCTACACATTATCTACTGTACGAGGTAATAATTGAGTGTCGCGTGTACAACTGTGATGACATCTTCTACATGCTTCGTCTATCAAA
This sequence comes from Striga asiatica, assembly GCA_008636005.1. Taxonomy (NCBI): domain Eukaryota; kingdom Viridiplantae; phylum Streptophyta; class Magnoliopsida; order Lamiales; family Orobanchaceae; genus Striga; species Striga asiatica. The sequence goes on from BKCP01006128.1 coordinate 317,862, forward strand.
TGTGATATTCTTATTTAAAGCAAGAGTTAAAATATATAAATGTATAAATGACAGAGTTAAGAAGATAGCAAATTATTTGTTTAGTAATACCACGTTTGAGAAAGTTATCCCTTTGACATATAAATGTATAATTTTCAACTCTACGTGCAAGGACGTAGTCAAAAATATTTTTCATTTAGGGTTGCTATATGTATGAATTGAGCTATTAGCGAACACTGATTTAATTCGGTCTGTAAAACCTTGAGTTCGATTTTTTTTTTAATCAAATGATTGAGTTCGATCAATTAATTGAGCTCGTTTATTAAACAAGTGAGCTCGACTCGTTTCGTATTAATTATACGGTTATGTTCGATTAACTAATTGAGCTCGACTCGTTCATATTAATTGGAGTTAAGTTCGATTAACTAATTGAGCTCCTTACTTAATAAAACATGAAACGAGAACGAACTTAATGAAGATTTAATTACTATTGACTAAATAAAACATAAAATAGAACCAATGACTTTCTATCTCAGTATATTAAATAAATTATTTAAGCCAAATATGATCACTTTTATTAAATATACTTGTTATCATATGTCACCTAAATTTTGGAGGTTGACATATACATTTAATTGAATATGAATACAAATGATTTGATTTAATATTCTCTCAACAAAATTTCTCAATATGAAATTTATTTAACCAAACAATAATAAAATTAAATGAAGAATAAAAATGATAAATCTATTACTATATAATAGCAATAAGGAAATTAAAAAAGAATGAAAATCTTGCCAAAAAAATTCGTTTATACTATTATTGGTAAGTTTTTTCAAAAAATTTCATTAATCCCGCTTTTGACAAGTTTTTGAATTTTAAAAATTCAATGTGCAAAATTCGGCCAAACCAACTAAATTAGGATAACAAGTTTGAAATTGTGTAAATCTCCTTAAAGTTTGAAAAATTATTTTGTCCATATTTATCCAACTAAACAATATTTTTAAAGTTGTAAAGAACCCCAAAATGATTAATATTTGTTTGTCCATATTTAACTAATAAAATGATATAAAAATATTTACAAGAATCCTCCATTTTTATCCGTTGATCCTTGAATTTAGATATTATGTTTGTTCAATTAGAAATCATTATTCTTAATTAAGATATCTTATTTTTCACAATTGTTCATTGCCGAAAAAATTCCTCAGTTATCCCAAAAGATCCGCATTCTCAATATGACTCTTGTTTAATCCTAAAAACGTTGTAAATTATTAAAAAGGAAAGTATATGTGATATGCTTAAAATTCTGATTATTTTTTATTTCAAATTCTTGTTTTTATTATGCTTTTGTTAGTTGGTGATATATATATATTTTTTTAAATAAGATAATGTTGTTCAAACCTTCGATCAAAATCTTCTAGAAGTCAATAATTTAGTTAAAAAAAATACTTTACAATTCATATGTAAATAAATTTATTAGTCAAAAATTAATTAATATAAAATTCTAAAAAGTATTTATCTATCTATCTATTAAGATATAAAAAAGGTGAAAGAATTATCTAAAATAATATTTATCCAGCTTAGAATTTTGGTTTTTAATAGTAATTTAAAAAAATCATAAATTTCCGCCCAAAGTACATTTGATGACTTTTAATAAAATAAATTTGAAATTCGGCGCAAATCGGCTATATTAAATTAGTCAATATTTGTTTGTCTATATGTATCTAACAACAAACTCTTTTGAAAGTTTGGAAAAACTCTCATATTCTTTTAAAAGTTTGGAAAGACTCTTTTGCCCAAAGTACATTTTGAAAGTTTGGAAAGTTTGAAATCCATGTGTGTAATTATTTTTTTTAAAAAAAATAGATCGCTTCATTTAAAAAATAATTTGCTTATGTTGGTTACTACCAATCTTATTATTAAAAAAAATGTCGATTGTTCAATCTATTAAAATATAAAGAGACAATCCTATTTACCTTAAATAATATGAAAAAAAAAATCTCTTAAATTCCCACTCAAAAATTTCAAGACTTGCTAAACTTGGTAATTTTGTTTGAAATCTTTGAAAAATCACGCCTAAATGTGTGTTGAAATTCTTAGGAAAAAATTTGAACTCAAACATTTAAAGGAAATGATCAGGTGCAGATTTTTATGGGTATATTATTTATATTAATATGAATGGGTCCGCGAACTAATATATTTTTAAAATAAAGTTAACAAAAATTATAAGTAACAAGCCCGTTCATGCATCGCACGTAATGCTAACTATTTAAACTGCAACGACAATACAATCCTATGAAAAGACTAAAATCATATTTACATATATATAATTTATTGCTTAATTTAAAATAAATTTAAAACAAGGTTAAATAATTTTATAATTTATCATAAATATAAATATAACACATTACATATATAGGAAAAACAAAAAAATAAGGTTAGGTTGGAGTCCAGCCAACCCAGCCTTGGCTACTCCCATATCTACGTGTTAAAATTTGGTACTTCATAATTCTATATCTTGTCAAATTTAGGTACTTTATAATTTTGAATATTAATTTTTGTTCTTTGGGATAATACATATATATTTAGGTTTTTAGGTTAAGACTTTAAAAATTATAAAACACTTGAGTAATTTAAATGATATATTATTTTTATTTGTTACTAAGATTTCAATTTGACATTCATGTAGCATATATCGACTAAAAAACAATTATTAATTTAATAAAACTATTTGTGAGGCCTATTTAGTACCAATTAATACAACAAACTTATATATAAACCCTTTTAAATAACATTATAGAAGTATTTAAAATTTAAATATAGCTTTACTTTTTACAAAAAAAACTTGATATGTATGATTTTTTTAATTAACACTTATTATACAGGTGTTCTACTATAAATTAGTTTATATTATAGGATTAAAAATAATAAAAATTTAATAGGATTAAATATAATGGTGTTGGTTAAGAATCTTAACAGCGATTTGTGTGATAAAAGGACAACATGAAAGTCGTAAAAGCTACCGCAAATTAGGTGCTGCAATGACAGCCTCACCACACTAGCGCTTTTGCTCCACGCAATCTCTCGGATATATCATTCAACGGCTTCCCACCCAAAAATAAAAAAAAATAAAAAAAAAAATAAAAAAAAAAAAAATCAATCATTCAACGGCTTCCACAACCTTCTATTTACCGTGGAAAGTTGGAGAAACCCAACTAACATATTAGCAATGAATATTCGGATTTTGGAGACGTATATTAGCTAATAAAATAAATTAAACCTCAAACGAGATTTGTGTGGTCCATAATCTAAGGAGTCTTCCACAGTTCCACTACACGTAAAGTAGTTTCAACTTTCTAAGAGCATCTCCAATGTTATGGTGTTGAAAGGCAATAATTTTTAACACATGTCAATTGATGATTGTAATGTTAATCCACATAAGAATAATGTTAAAAGGCTAAAAATTTGAATCAAACTAGTATCTCCAATGCACCAATTTGATAAGAATTTATTTGTATAGGTGGACCAATTATAATAATTCATTAATACAAGAATAATAAAAAATTAAACCAAATATAAAGTGAATTAATGAGTCATCATGTTTAACATGGTGTTAGATATTAGAAAGTGAGTTCAACATTGTTAACATTAAATGCCATCCACATCATCATGAAAGAGCTAATGACAAGATGCATTGGAGAATAAATTAGTAATAAACTTTCAAAAGTTGATGATATGGATTATTTTTTGCAATGTCAAAAGTCACATTGGAGATGCTCTAACGGTAAGTCACACAGATGTGAAGCCCACATGTATGACCACTCAGTTAATTTAATTTTAACTTTTATATAGTTTTTGATGAGTCGGTTTGACCAATTTTCTTTCTTACTTAAATGTGAAGCCCACATGTATGAACACTCAATTAATTTTAACTTTATATAGTTTTTGATCAGTCGGTTTGACCAATTTTTTTTATTACTTAAATGTGACGTTTGTCAAAATATTTTATTATTGGAAAAAACTACTTGTCTTTTCATGGAATGATTATGAGAGTTTTTAATCATGAATCATTCACAATAACTAACTTACATGTATATCTTAATGCTAATAACTTTCACGAAATTATTGACTGAGATTGTAGTATTTTTCTTTATTATTATTATTAATTTTTTCGCAGGTAGATATTTTGTCATTTTGCAACTATTTATCAATTGGGACTATCCCTAAGACCACCCACAATGCTTTGTGTCTCTTTAAAAAAAAATCACATGTCATGTAAGAAATAGTCATAGTTTATAAAAAAGTGTTTCACAATGCAATTAAAAGTGAACCTAGTCTAACTTATGTGACAATAAAAAAAAGAGACTAAGTCCACTCTTGGGTCTATTTTGGACCAAGTGTGAACCTTACAATAGCAATTATTTACTATTATTATATTTTTATTGGTTGTTAGGTATTCTAGACCTAATACCTTTTTTTGCATTGGATAGATTTTGGATGTTTTAACTTAAGTTTGTTCATGTCACTATAGACTTAAGTCTATTTATTTGCCACATATACAAAAAGAGACCCAAAGCACTGTGGGTGCTCTAATAGTTGACTGTTTTATTTGTGACTGTTTATATTATGAGACATGATTGATTCGAGCCATAATTTTAAGCTAGTAATTGGCCTAGTTTAGCCCATAATCAACCCTAAGACTTGTTTGATTCCAGCCATGCTTTCAAGCTAATAGCTAGCCTAACTTTACAAATAATCAAGCCTAACTCTAAGCCCAATTTTTAAGGGCATGACATTTTTTTTCTTTTCTCGCCAGAATAAACACCTCATTTTTTTTTTTTACGAATCAATATAATTTATAGAAAAACACATGAATACAATTAGAACACAACTAAAAAAGTCAAACAACTATCTAGTTGAATCTAGTAGGAGACACTGGATTCGGAGCCTAGAAAGACTACACTAACTCACCCACAAGACAAACCCTAACTAATAACTCTCTAAATGGGATAAAAGCTCCTACAAAAGGAGAATAAGCTCCTAACAAGAAGAAAACACCAAAAGCACAAAAAAAAATAAAAATAGAAAAACTAAATAGAACAAAACAACACAAACTAAATAGAATAACACCCTCCTTCCAACCGGCGAAAGAAACCGCACACGCATCGCCCCGACACTCAGAGATAGACGCCCACACGGATAGCACTCTGGCCCGAATACCAAACCAAAAACTCCAGTGAACCACGGGTAGTTGGAACCACATCAGACAACCGCAATCTTCTCCGGACGGACCACCCCTTGACCGACAACAGGAGGACGAGTCAGCCCAGACCCACCCCCTCAATCGTCTCCACCAAAAACCTCCGATAGGTTGCGGCCACGCAAGCCGGAAGCCCGACAAGGCCGACCGACCAAGCAACAACACAAAACAATGACATAGCCGTAGGGGAAAAGGGGCAAGAGCTAAACCTCAACTCCAACCGGCACTGAGAAGCCAGCCTCGCCGCGTAGCCCCAACTCGGCGCCTCTGGAACCGCTAGAAGCAAAGGCAACCTTATTTCTTCCTCAAACTCAACATCCTTAAAAATACTACATTTCTCATCTCAAATATAGATCTTTAGCGGGATCAAAAAACTTAAAAGCTTTGAGCTTAAGAATGTTATTGGTACCAGTGTTCTAAAAGTTGCTAGGCGCTGGCCTAGAGCGACTAGGGCGTCTAGTCGGGGCCTAGAAATCAATATTAAATATCTTATTTTTTATTTAACTATCTCAACTTATAATAAATCCACAAACCTAAGTTCAAATAATAATATTAATATATTTTAAAGAAAACATGAGAACAAAATAATGTAATTAGTATTAAAAAAAATAAATAAAAAAAAAACTGAAAAGTCTCCGCCGAGCCCGTCTAGGAGTGCCTAGGTCCGCCTATGCCTGTCTAGGCGCCGCCTAACTGCCTGGTCGCCGAGTCCGCAAAGTTCGCCTAGGAGCGCCTAAGACCGCCTAGCCGTTTGGCCGATTTTTTCGATTGATTTATGAAAATTAGAGGCGGCCGAGCACCGCCTAGGCCGATTTTTAGAACAAAGGTTGGTAATAGTAAAGATAGAAGATAATGAGTTAAATTTGAGTTTTGATTAGTATTTTTAGGTGAGTTGATATCCAATCACACCCTTAGTGTTATAGCATGCT